>ML661935.1:2259387-2361968 GCA_007570785.1 Antilocapra americana
GTTGCTTCATTGGCTATTATTTTCTCCCATTCTGAAGGCTGTCTTTTCACCTTGCTTATAGTTTCCTTTGTTGTGCAAAAGCTTTTAATTTTAATTAGGTCCCATTTGTTTATTCGTGTTTTTATTTCCTAAGGAAAAAAAAATTATCTCTCAAGAAAGTCTAATTTTCCCACCATAGAACTTAAAAACCTAAGTTTTGCCAAAGTAATGACATCTTTGTTCTAGGCATTATCTTCTTCCTTCCCAGAAAGTATAAATTATTCTTCTTAAATAAATTCAGAGTGGCAGCTTGGAAATATCAGGGCGTGATTTAGAATAAAACTCTATTGGTTTATTTATTATTTTCCCAGTTTCATTGTAATATAATTGACAAATAGCATTGTATCAGTTTAAGTTGTAGAACATAATGATTTTATACATGTAAATATTTCAAAATGACCACCACAATAAGTTTAATTAACATCCTTTTCTGCACATAGTTATAATTTTTTTTCTTGCGTTAAGGGCTTGAGAAATCTCCCTTCTTAGAAATTTGAAATATATAATACACCATAAATTATTATTTATGGTGTATATATATGACATTATTTAAAAATAGAATACCTGTATCACTATCAAATATGTGTCATTCTTGGATATTCATTTGGAGAGAAATGAATTCACTTGGAGAAATTTAATCCTTCATTAAAAAATGGGATGAATGAACCAATAAAATGTGAGGTGTTTAAATACTGCAATGTCAGTTGTGTCTGCAGCAGATGAAGTCTAAAAACTAAGATTGCAAAGTTTTGCTGAAATGGGATGGATCCAGAACCCATAAATGCTCATTTAGCCCAGTGATTTTCAGACCGTACCCTACAGTGTCATGCAGATCTGGGAGCTGTTTCTGGGAAAAGCAATTATCAATCGAAGTATTTACATTGTTTTGGCTAGTGGTAAAGAACCTGCCTGCCAATGCAGGCAACATTATTAATACGGGCTCAATCTCGGGATTGGGAAGATCCCCTGGAGAAGGAAATGACAACCCATTCCAGCATTCTTGCTTATAGAATCCCATGGACAGAACAACCTGGAGGGCTACAGTAAATAGGGCCACAAAGAGTCAGACACTACTGTAGTGACTTAGCACACAGCACATATTAGCATTTTAAGTAGGATTTCATTTGAAGGAATTTTCCATTATTACTGATTTCCATTATTATAAGAAATTATGTAAACAGATGATAAAATACAATGACATAGAACAACATAGATAAATAGATAGATAGGTAGATAGATGTAAAAGAAAAAAGAAAGTGTTAGTCACTCAGTAATGTCCAGCTCTGTGACCTCATGGATTGTAGCCTGCCAGGCGCCTCTGTCCACAGAATTCTCCAGGCAAGTATACTGGAGTTCCCTTCTCTAGGGAATCTTCCGGATCCAGGGATGGAACCCAGGTCTTCTGCATTACAGGCAGATTCTTTGCCATCTGAGCCACCAGGCATAGATGTAAATCTTTATTTTAACCTTTAAATTTAATGCTTTCCTGATCAGCAAGTCCACTTTGGTGCACTGCCCAATTGGTGGAAAAGGAGGATTGAGTTGGTTTTCTCTGATAAAACATGTATTAGTCCAAGAATAGTGCATGCTACTTTCATTATTTAATTCATTCTTACAGGAATCATTTAAAATGCTGCCATGATCTTCATTTTATGAATGGAATCAGGCCCAAGGAAGTTAAAAAACTACTTCAGAGTCAGTGAACATGAGAGATAGAAGTGGTTTTCAAATTAACTCAAGTTTTACCTAACTAAAACTCCATACTTTACTCCTACACTAATATTACCATGTTGCCTCTAACACGGTAATAGGTGGTGCATAGTGTAGACACAGTCATCTTGGAGATCACCTGAGAAAACTTGTGTAGATTCCATTTGCTGGTATCCATGGATGCTATTTGCACAATCTCAAGCAAAGTGGGTCTTTTATTAAACTGGAGAATGAAAATGAGCAAAACCTTTGTACCATAAAATTCTAATATGTATGGGGCTACTTTGAGAGAGTTCCAGAAAAAACATCTACTTCTGTTTTATTGACTATGCCAAAGCCTTTGACTGTATGGATTGTAGGGCACCTCACATGTGCTCATGACAAGATGGTGCTTGGCAGAGATCAAGAGGGCAGGACTGAGGCTATTTACAAAAAAATGTGATTGGCCATGGCTAACTTCCTCTTAGCAATGCCGGGACATGACCAGTATACACTGGTGCACCAGCACCTGGATACGTGACCTTTACAGTGATTGGCCAAGCTCCCGGAAAGCCCCATTTGAAACCCCCGCGCCATTTGCCTTCCCGCACTGTTTGCCTATATAAGCTCGCCCTCCAGCTCAATAAAACGGAACTGCTTTGACAGAACCCCCGCCGTGGCTGAGTCTCTCTCCGGGCGGGCGAGGGAGGCTGTGGGGCAGGCGGTCCGCTCATCCCCTCCTCAGAGCTGATCTTCCAGAGGCTCCCATCCTTGGAAGATAACTTCGGAGGGTCCTTCTGTCCGAGACCAAGGGCTTGCCCAGCTTTCTGACTCCCGCCCTGGAGCACTACAGGGTGGGTTAGAGAGTCGGAGAGAAAAGGAAAATAGAGAGGCCCCACAGTTCCATGATATTGAGCAGAGTTCCCTGTGCTATCCAGTGGTCCTTGTTGGTTATCCGTTTTAAATACAGCAGTGTGAACCTAGTTAGATTTAAGTATGATCCCAGCTGTTTCTTTATTCCTCTCTGATATTTGGAGTTAAGTAACAGCATCGTTACTCAATCTCTAAAGGAAAAAGTGTATAATGGTGTATGGAGAAGAGCTCTGGACACTGAATTAGAGAACCCACATTTCTTTCATATTTTCCTAGGCAGGAACAGAAGGACATTTGACAAGTCACCCATCTCCCCGAGTCTTAGAGGTTTCACATAAAATGCATAATTATAATGTCCTGTATTCCTTATAGATTTGATAAAAATAACATGTTCACAAGTATGAGAACACTTTGCAAAGTGACATACACAAAAGAATGTTTTTATTGCTGACCTTAGGTTACAGAAGCAGTCGGAAGTTAGTCATGTGCCACTGCAAAGGGGTCTCTCTCAGATGATTGAGGGAGTCCAAGTCAGAAAAATGTGTGTGTCTTAAATGCTGTTCATATACCATTCACATTTTATAGGTAATTTTTTCATCTACTTTTTAATTTTGGTTGTTCCACTTAAACCTCTGTACACATGCCACAATAAGTAGGAACAAAAGAAAACATTATTGCTGTGGATTAAAACAGATAATTATTCTAAATGTGTTTTCCCTGCAATTTGAACATTCATGAGCAACAAGACGACTGAAATCCAGCTAAGCATTATGATAGCTTTTTAGAAGTAATATTACTAGACAGTGTTATAGTGAGTCTTAGTTCTGCTTGGAATATGACATTTGCATGGGGTTTTTCTATTGAAATGGAATGTGTGCACATTCCAATTTTTCCCGCATTAAAGAACAGAACATTCTGCCTCATTTTCATCTGCTTCCCATGCCATCTATCCATAGGGCGCTACATTAGATGAACTTTCCCAAGATAAGCCTAAACTTTAAAGATGTTTCTCAGTGCTTTTTCTCTGCTGCTGTTTCTGTTCTGTAACATTTAGTAGTAAAGAAAGGGTTTTAGTATAAATTATAAAATTCTTAACCCATCCTCCAAAAGAGTCATCTCCCATTTTATGTAATAAACTCCCCAATGAGTAATAAAATTGCTGGGCAGAATCAGTCTGTTCTGACCATATTTTGACAGCATAGTTCTACACACAGAAGGCTCACTGCTTACATTCAAAATGTCAACATTGTCACTGTTGGAAGTGTGGTAGATTACACCCCCTTCCCCATCATTACTACCTATGTTTTGTCCTTTGTACTGATTGGTAGTTCCTCTAACTGAGAAAGTGAAAGTGTTAGTCACTCAATCCTGTCTGACTTTTGGAGATCCCATGCATTATAGCCTGCCAAACTCCTGTGTCCATGGGATTGTCCAGACAAAATACCGAATGCATTGCCATCTCCTTCTCCAGGGGATCTAACCAAGAAGAGGAGGCTATTTCCCCTCCTCTTAAATCTGGACTGGCTTTCTGACTTGCTTTTGCCAATAGAATAAAACAGAAGTGTTGCTTATTTTCAAGCCTAGTCTTCAAGAGATCTTAAGCATTTCTGCTCACTATTGTGGAACAGCACCCAACTAACATGAGAGGCTGTGTGAAGTAGAGCTGAGTTGTGTTAGCATAGACTATGCTGGACCAATCCATTCCCAGTAGAACGATGAGCTGACCACAGTCACTTGGGAGAGCCTAGTCAGGATCTATAGGGCTGAGAAGTCAAGCCACAAGCTCATGATGTGCATAGAAACTGCTATTGTAAGCCACTATTCAGTGTGAGTATTTTATTAGGCATCAATAGATAACTGATATAGAAGGACTGGGCTTCCCAGGTGGCACTAGTGAGAAAGAACCCACCTGCCAGTGCAGGAGACATAAGAGACCTGGATTAAACCCTTGGGTAGTAAGATCCACTGGAGGAGGGCATGGCAATCCACCCCAGTATTCTTGCCTGGAGAATCCTATGGACAGAGGAGCCTGGCAAGCTACAGTCCATGGGGTCACAAAGAGTCAGCCATCACTGAAGTGTCTTAGCACACACACACGCATAGAAGGACTGATTAAATTTATTTAGGAAAAGTTTTTCTTCATGGTCCTGACATCATGACTGGAAGTTCATCTTCACAAGACAGAGATAAAGTCAAGGAAAAACTCTGAAGCTTTGACAAATTCACATATGAATATATAGTGATAAGAATGATAATTTATATATTCATTTTGAAACTAGTCAACATGAAAATGACAATTAAGCTGATTTCTTTTAGCTTATGAAATAATCATAAAACCATGACAGGAGAAGAGCACCATGAAAAGGTTGATCAGTATTTGCACAATTGGTAAGAGGTGAGGATTCTCTTAGAAGGAATTTTCTACCTATAATATAAAATGTCCACTGAGAACTCTGGCCTGTTGGTTTAGATTAAAGAGTAAAATGTCACATCTTATCTAAACCATATGCATGTGCTTTCAATAGTCAAATGCTCATGGTCAATGGAAAATTATAATGGCTCAGATGGCCAGTGGAAAATTATAAATGTTCTGTTCCATAAATGCTTTATCTTACAGTGTGCTGAACACAAAGCTTGAATGAACAAGTCTGGGAGTTTATCAAAGAGTGTGTAAAGTAAAATAATTGGTAGAGAACATGATCTAGTTTTACATGGAATTTGCACTTATGCATGTCACTCATTCTTATGTGAACATATGTACACAGATGATGATGTGGTTGTTGATTATAATAATGTTAATTGATTTTGATAATGATATGATACACTCTTACACAAGAAGGAAAGAACATTTGGCTGTAAGTGTGAGCCTAATGAAACCACAGCAGTCATGGGTCTCAAATCCTGGTGATTTGCAGGGGAAAAAGTTACTTACAATCTCTCACATTGCCTTGGAACTTTCTTAACATAATTGATATCCTACATAAAATTGGTTACCTGAAGAGCTGATGAAGAACAATTTAGTTATAGCAGTTAGTATCAGGAATTCACTTTAAGTCATTATTACTGAGAGCTATTCCTTGAGAGCTTTCACATAATGCCTCATTTGCAATAGCTTTGGGAGAAGCAGGCTTTTTTTAAACATCTTTTCTCATCAGATACTTTAGTCCATTGTGGTCCTTTTTTCTCAGCTGATGGATATCGTGAAAGATTAAGTGAAAGGCCTGACAGAGAACAACTTCTAAAAATATCTTTTGTCACTGAAAAGACATCCTGATGTAAAAACAAGATAGTGAGTGCCTGGAATAAAATGTGCTTAATTTAGGCTATATCTAGATGAAGCAAGATCATCCAACCATACTCTATTATGAGGGTGCATCAGTGACTAATGAGAATTCAAGTATAGTTTCACTTTTTAAAAATTTACAGTAGTGGTTTTTGAAGAAGTAACTTTGCCCATTCAAGACACATCTGGAAGCATCTGGAGACAGTTTTGAACATCTTGATTTGTGGGCGCTGGGCTTCCCCAGTGGCTCAGCAGTAAAGAATCAGCCTGCAATGTAGGAGACACTGGTTCAATCCCTAGGTCAAGAACACTCCCTGGAAGAGTGCATGGCAACCCACTCCAGAATTCTTCCCAGGAGAATTCCATGACAGAGGAGCCTGGCAGGCTATAGTCCATAGGGTCACAAAGAATCAGACACGACTAACGTGACTTAGCATGCATGCAGATGAGTACTACTGAAATCTAGTGGGTAAAAGGGCAGGGATACAGCTCAAAACCCAACAGTGCACAGTCAGCCCCACAGTAAGAATTATATGGGCTAAAATGTCAACAGAGGGGGATTTCTCTGGAAGTTCAGTGGCTGAATCCACACTCCCAATGCAGGGGGCCTTTGTTCTGTCCCTGGTCAAGGAACTAGTCCCACATGCCCCAGCTTAGAGTTCACACTCTGCAACTAAAGACCCTGCATGCCATAATGAAGGTCAGAGACCCTCTGCCTCAACTAAGCCCTGGCGCAGTCAAACACATATATAAACATATTGTTAAAAACTTAAAGTGTCAATAGAACTGATACTGAGCAATCCAGATTTAGAGAATACATTGTTGTTCAATGCCAATTCCACACCTTAGCTCTAGCATCTGATATGCTTCTACCTTCTAAAAAGGAAACATTGTATAGTACTTAAGAGTGAGTTCAGGAATCAAGCTTTCTGTTTTCAAATTCTAGTTCAGTTCAGTTCATTTCAATTCAGTCACTCAGTCATGTGCAACTCTTGATGACCCCATGGACCGCAGCATGCCAGGCCTCTCTGCCCATCACTAATGCCCAGAGTTTACTCAAATTCATCTCTGTTGCCTTCTCCTCCTGCCTTCGATCTTTCCCAGCATCAGAGTCTTTCCAAATGAGTCAGCTCTTCGCATGAGGTGGCCAAAGTATTGGAGTTTCAGCTTCAGCATCAGTCCTTCCAATGAACGCTCAGGACTGATCTCCTTTAGGATGGACTGGTTGGATCTCCTTGAAGTCCAAGGGACTCTCAAAAGTCTTCTGCAAAACCACAGTTCAAAAACATCAATTCTTTGGCGCTCAGTCTTCTTTATAGTCTAACTCTCACATCCATTAGTTATAAAGTGTATGACCTTGAACAAGCTATGTATCACCTCTATCCCTTAGTTTTCCTCTACACCTTCTGAATAATAACTACCTTATAGGGGTTTGTAATGATAAAATAAAGTCAAATGCATAAAAGTGCCAGGCAAATAATGTGCTAGTCACTCAGTCGTGTCCGACTCTGTAACTCCATGGACTGGGGCCCACCAGGTTTCTCTGTCCATGGGAATTTCCAGGCAAGAATACTGGAATGGGTTGCCATTTCCTTTTCTTGGCACATAATATTCACTCATTAAGTAATAGTTGTTGTTACTCTTATATTCAAATAATAAAATTGGCATAAAATGATATAGATAACTGTGTAGCAAGTGTTTGTAATCACACTTGAACTTCTCTGTGAAGGTTCAAAATGAACTTCAGAAGTTACAATAGTGCTGAACAACTATCTATTTAGCTCACATATTCAGTGGTAAATGAGTTCACATTTTAAAGACCATAAGAGTGAAAGTTTTCACTGTTGAGCAGAGTGTAATCACACATGCGAACTTTAAGATTATTACAAACCTTTTTGGAGTTAAGAGTATAACAAAGAAAGATAATAATAAGTATATGGGTTTGGGTCAATATAAATTTATTAAGTAACATCTACATACAAGACCAAACGCTTTACTGAACAGATGGAAGATTGTTCAGAAACTTCTCTTGTAGTTTTAAAATTGGGAAAGCTCTAGGAAGGGCAGAGCTGTGCTTAAAGAGGGGCTTCCCGGGTGGTGCTAGTGGTAAATAATTTGCCTGCCCATGTAAGAGACCTAAGAGATGCCAGTTCAATCCCTGGGTCAGAAAGATCCCCTGGAGGGGGCATGGAAACCTACTCCAGTACTCTTGCCTGGAGAACCCCTGACAGGCTACGGTCGATAAGGTCACCAAGAGTCAGACACTCCTGAAGTGACTTAGCATGCATGCACACACGTGTTGGCAGAGAACATGAACTCTGAGCATGACTGAGGTTGCTGACATTGGTAAATTACATGGCTAACTTCTGTGGAAGAATTTCTACCAGGTGTTGCTGTAACAAAACAGATGGGATATTTGGCACTGACTTTGGATACTGGCAGTGAGGGGCAAGGTAACTACTATAGGAGTCTGGAAAAATGGTGACCCATACAAATGACTCCTGTGATTGTGCAGAAATGACATAGTCAGTAAACGTGTGGCTCTAAGTGCAAAGATTGAGAAATAAGCATTAAGTATGAGTAATGGTTACAATTGACTGCATTTAAAAAGAATCTCAGAAACGAGCACAACAATATAAATCAACCCTGTTATTGTGCTTAGTTGCTCCATCCTTTCTGATCCTTTTTGACCCCATGGACTGTAGCCCACCATTCTCCTCTGTCCATGGAATTTTCCAGGCAGGAACACTGGGGTGGGCTGCTGTTTGCTCCTCCAGGGTGTCTTCCTGGCCCAGGGGTCCAGCCCACACCTCCTGTGTCTCCTACATTGGCTGGTGGCTTCCTTATGACTGCTTCACTTCAATAATTAAAAAAAAAAAAAACTGAAGAAAAAAAGAATCTCCACACTTCTTGAATGAATCAATAAATCTTGACTTCTATTCTTTAGTTCAAATTCCTAATCTTTATTTGAATTATTGTCTTTGCCTCCTAACTAATCTCTTTATTGGGAGAGAGTAAACCTATTTAATTTCCTTTTCTAATTTAAACGTATCTAACTTCTTTTTCATTCTCTGGAAAAATCACCTATTAAATATGCCAATTATTGCCTTGCATCAAATGCTGAGGTATATATTATTTATCACATCCCTTAGTAAGTCCTATAATAATTTGGTTTCTGCTTGCCTTTCCTCTTTTCTACTCATTTCCCACATACAACCCACCCTTTCAACATATTCAAATCTTTTCACTTCCACAGCTCAATGTTTATAAATGAAAAATTTTCACAGTTGGAAATTTCTGTCTTTAGTTTTGCTGGGAACATAGCAGCCACTTAATAAATACTTGTAGTGTTAAGAAATGATGAATATATAAAGATCAACAAAAAAAGGAACTATTGCACTCATAGAAAATATCAATCAGGAACCATAGAAAAATAATTTGAAATCGCTCACATTTTAATGCACCTATAAATCACCTGAGTTCTTATTAAAATGCAAATTCTGGTTCAATAGGCCTGAAACAGGCATGAGATGGATTCCTATCTATAGCTCTCAGGTGATACCAAAACCACTCATCCATGGATCTCAATGGAGTTAACAAAGTCCTAACAGTAGAATTTTCCATAAAAGTAGAAAGAGAATACAGATAAACAAACAGTATTAACAAAGTCCACTGAGATAGAAAATTATTGGTTGCTCTAAGCCAAAGTGAATTATTTCTATTTTGTGGTCTCAAGATTTGCAGAGGTGAAATTAAGGCAATAATGCTGAAAAAATAAGACCGTATTATAAAAGATCTTGAAGATCACAGTGAGAAACATGTACCTAGTAAAGCTGGTAGTGATAAACAACTTTTTGGGGTAATAATATGTATGTATGTATGTATGTATGAGTGGGTACACATGAATTCATGGTTATTTGGATTGTGAATAAATAAATTAAAGGAAAAGAATTTGGGATAATATCAAAGGGAAGTCAGACAACAGTACCATAGTGATGAGTTGCTTAAATTCTACATAGATGTTTAATATTACAGGAATAAGGCTTCCCAGGTGGCGCTAGTAGTAAAGAACCCTGCCAGCCAATGCAGGAGACATAAGAGACACGAGTTTGCTCCCTGGGTTGGGAAGATCCCCTACATGAGGGCATGGCAACCCACTCCAGTGTTCTTGCCTGGAAAATCCCATGGACAGGGGATCCTGGCAGGCTACAGTCTTTGGATTCACACAGAGCTGGACATGGCAGAGGTGATTTAATACAGCCCAGCACAGCACATCATAGGAGTATCTTCAAGTCACTGCAATGCAAACTCTCAAGCCAGGATACTTTCCTTTCCCCTTTCCTTTGCAAATTTTGATTCAAAAAAGTATTAATTTGGTTTAAGTTTGGTTCAGAAAAGCAGTTCATATGTTTTTTGTACCTATTTCATAGGGAAATATGGAGACTTAGTTCCTGCTGGCCCTAGTTGGTTGAATTAGAAACAAACAAAAATATGTATAAACAAACCATTAACTAAATTAGTTAATGGCCTAGTAAATAGTTTTGCATTTGCTTTGGTTAAGGGTTAGGAGCTCAATGCATACAATGAGTTTATTTCAGCTTTTGATTTACTTTTTGGTTGAATTATTAAATATAAATACTTGAACAGAAAACCCCATGAATAGTATGAAAAGGCAAAAAAAAAAATATAGGACAATGAATGATGAACTCCCCAGGTCAGTAGGTGCCCAATATGTTACTGGAGATCAGTGGAGAAATAACTTCAGAAAGAATGAAGAGATGGAGTCAAAGCAAAAACAACATCCAGTTGTGGATGTAACTGGTGATGGAAATCAAACACGATTCTGTAAAGAGCAATATTATCTAGGAACCTGGGATGTTAGGTCCATGAATCAAGGCAAATTGGAAGTGGTCAAACAGGGGATGGCAAGGGTGAACATCGACATTTTAGGAATCACCAAACTAAAATGGACTGGAATGGGTGAATTTAACTCAAATGACTATTATATCTACTAATGTGGGCAAGAATCCCTTAGAAGAAATGGGTAGCCATCATAGTCAACAAAAGAGTCCAAAATGCAGTACTCGGATGCAATCTCAAAAATGACAGAATGATCTCTGTTTGTTTCTAAGGCAAACCATTCAGTATCACAGAAATCCAAGTCTATGCCCCAACCAATAATGCTGAAGAAGCTGAAGTTGAGTGGTTCTATGAAGACCTGTAAGACCTCTAGAACTAACACCCAAAAAAGATGTCCTTTTCATTATATGGGACTGGAATGCAGAAGTAGGAAGTCAGGAAGTATTTGGAGTAATACGCAAATTTGGCTTCAAGTACAGAATGAAGCAGGGCAAAGGCTAATAGACTTTTGCCAAAGAATGCACTGGTCATAGCAAACACCCTCTTTCAAAAACACAAGAGAAAACTCTACACATGGACCTCAACAGATGGTCAATACCGAAATCAGATTTATTATATTCTTTGCAGCCAAAGATGGAGAAGCTCTCTACAGTCAGCAAAAACAAGACTGGGAGCTGACTGTGGCTCAGATCATGATCTCCTTATTGCCAAATTCAGACTGAAATTGACAAAAGTGTGAAAAACCACTAGACCGTTCATGTATGATCTAAATCAAATCCCTTATGATTATACAGTGGAAGTGAGAAATAGATTCAAGGGATTAGATCTGATACAGTGCCTGAAGAATGACGGACAGAGGTTTATGACATTGTACAGGAGGCAGTGATCAAGCCACCAAGAAAAATAAATGCAAAAAAGGCAAAATGGTTATCTGAGGAGGGCTTACAAATATCTAGGAAAAGAAGAGAAATGAAAGACAAAGGAGAAAAGGAAAGATATACCCATTTGAATGGAGAGTTCCAAAGAATAGCAAGGAGAGATAAGAAAGCCTTCCTAAGTGATCAATGCAAAGAAATAGAGGGAAACAACAGAATGGGAAAGAACAGAGATCTCTTCAAGAAAATTAGAGATACCAAGGGAACATTTCATGCAAAGATGGGCTCAATAAAGGATAGAAATGGTATGGACCTAACAGAAGCAAAAGAAATTAAGAAGAGATGGAAAGAATACATAGAAGAAATATACAAAAGAGATCTTCAGGTCCAAGATAACCACAATGGTGTGATCACTCATCTAGAGCCAGATATCCTGGAATGTGAAGTCAAGTGAGCCTTAGGAAACATCACTAGGAACAAAGCTAGTGGAGGTGATGGAATTCCAGTTGAACTATTTCAAATCCTAAAAGACGATGCTGTGGAAGTGCTGCAATCAATATGCCAGCAAATATGGAAAACTTAGCAATGGCCACAAGACTGAAAAAAGTCAGTTTTTATTCCAACCCCACAGAAAGCCAATGCCAAAGAAAGCTGAAACTACCTCACAATTGCACTCATCTCACAAGCTAGCAAATCAATACTCAAAATTCTCCAAGCCAGGCTTCATCAGTGAACTTCCAGATGTTCAAACTGGATTTAGAAAAGTAAGAGGAAGCCAACATCAGATGGATCATTGAAAAAGCAAGAAAATTCCAGAAAAACATCTATTTTATATTATTGACTATGCCAAAGCCTTTGGCTGTATGGATCACAACAAACTGTGGAAAATTCTGAAAGAGATGGGAATGCCAGACCACTTGGCTTGCCTCCTGAGAAATCTGTATGCAGGTCAAGAAACAACAGTTAGAACTGGACATGGAACAACAGACTGGTTCCAAATCGGGAAAGGAGTATGTCAAGGCTGTATATTGTCACCCTGCTTATTTAACTTATATTCAGAGTACATCATGAGAACCACTGAGCTGGAGGAAGCACAAGCTGGAATCAAGATTGCCGGGAGAAATATCAATAACCTCAGATATGCAGAGGACACCATCCTTATGGCAAAAAGTGAAGAACTAAAGAGCCTCTTGATGAATCTGAAAGAGGTGAGTTAAAACGTTGGGTTAAAACTCAACATTTAGAAAACTAAGATCATGGCATCTGGTCTCATCATTTCATAGCAAATAGATGGGGAAACAATGGAAACAGTGACAGACTTTATTTTTTAAGTCTCCAAAGTCACTGCAGATGGTGACTGCAGCCATGAAATTAAAAGACACTTACTCCTTGGAAGGAAAGTTATGACCAATTTAGACAGCATATTAAAAACAGAGCCATTACTTTGCCAACAAAGGTCTGTCTCATCAAAGCTATGATTTTTCCAGTAGTCATGTATGGATGTGAGGGTTGGACTAAACAGAAAGCTGAGAGCTTAAGAATTGATGCTTTTGAACTGTGGTGTTGGAGGACTCTTGAGAGTCCCTTGGACTGCAAGGAGATCCAACCAGTCCATCCTAAAGGAGATCAGTCCTGGGTGTTAATTGGAAGGACTGATGTTGAAGCTAAAACTCCAATACTTTGGCCACCTCATTCGAAGAGTTGACTCATTGGAAAAGATCTTGATGCTGGGAAGAATTGCAGGCAGGAAGAGAAGGGGACAACAGAGGATGAGATGGTTAGATGGCATCACTGACTCAATGGACATGAGTTTGGGTAAAGTCCAGGAGTTGGTGATGGACAGAGAGGCCTGGTGTGCTGCAATTCATGGGATCACAAAGAGTCGGACCGCACTGAGCCACTGAACTCAATTGAACTAAACTGAATGAAGTCATGAGGGTGGAGCCTGTGTCAATGGGACTGTGTGTGTGTTTGATGCCCATCTCTTTGTGGATTAATTCCATGGACTCTAGCCTGCCAGGTTCCTCTGTCCATGGGATTCTCGAGGCAAGAATACCGGAGTGGATTGCCATTCCCTTCTCCAAGCGTTCTCCCCACCCAGGGCTCAAACCTGGGTCTCCTGCACTGCAGGCATATTCTTTATCATCTAAGCCACCAGGGAATGCCAGTGAATGTGATGAGTCCTTGTGAAAACAGCTTAGTTGGCTAACTTACTCTCTTTCCACCATGTGAGGACACAGTGAGCCATGACTGTCCATGAACAAAAAGGTAGATTCTAATCAGACAATGAATATTTTGGCACCTTGATCTTGGAGTCCCCGACCTCCAGAACTGTGAGAAACAATTTGATTTTGTTTATAAGCCATGCAGTCTGTAATTATACCTTATAGCAGCCTGATCTAATATGTTGACCATGGACCAAAACTAAGATAGAATTCCTTTACTTCACTTCTGGACTACAAGCATGCTGAATTTATGATAATGTCTTAAAAGATTTTTTGAATATTCTTTACAATCTGCATAATACAATGTTTTCAAAATAACTACGTAAGAAATATTTATGGAATTGCATGAAGACAAACTGGAAAGCATACCTGCCTTTCTGGAAATTAAGACCCAAATGAATTCCCTCATTATTCTCTAAGTTCCTAGAAGATCAGTGTGGAAGGAAAAAGAATACAGGGTTTAAATATAGGATGATTTTATTCAAACTTAAGCTTTTCATTCACTATGTGTGGATTTGGGAAAATTACTTAGTTTCTCTGCACATAATTTCTTCACCACTAAAATAGAAATAAAATTTCTTGGTCAATGTCAATGTGAGGATTGGAGATAAAGTAATATAAAGTGCTAGCAGCATTCCTGAATCACAAAATCTATTCACTAATGTTATCTCTTATTAAGATATAATCTTTACACCTTTAGTTTTCATCATGACCAAGTCACCAGTTCACATTTAGCAGAGCATTTGGGGGGAAAAAAAGCCATTTCAACCTTGATTTTTTCTTAGTTTATTCAAAGACACTGAGAGATAAGTTGAGTTGGAAAAGTTGAAAACTATGAAGGGACAAAGGGAAATAAAGATTTGTATCAGGGAGAGCTGTGAGCTCTCAGAAGACAGTATAAATCTTGAAGATGATGTACAAAACCACTTCCTTCTTGTAGGATACAGGTAAAAGGTAGCACCTCACATTTTAAATGCTTTTCAGTGGTAAAAACAAGATTATAATTAGTAAATATACTACTTAATGTGTACCTCTAAGGTCAGCATAGTGATTTTTGAAAATTTTTGCCTACCATTGAAAACTTTATATGAGGAAAAAGAAAAAGCATGATTCAGAGATTCTCATAAATCTTCTTAAAGTACCAGGATCATCTCTCTATATATACCCTTCTAAATTTTAAGAAGATAAAGCAAAATTCCTCTATTTAAATGTTTGATGCCTCTTCTAGATAAGCTTATAGTTTTAGGTCAAATTTTGGATACAGTAGTTACATGTTATTTGCTGTAGGTTTTTTCTTCCACATATCGAATGTGTATATTGCAATGGTATTTACTTTTTATTGCCTGAAAAATGAAAGAGAAAGTCGCTCAGTCATGTCTGACTCTTTGTGACCCCATGGACTTTACAGTCCATGGAATTCTCTAGGCCAGAATACTGGAGTGGGTAGCCTTTCCCTTCTCCATGGGATCTTCTCAACCCAATGATCAAACCCACGTCTCCTGCATCACAGGATTTTATTGTCTAGAGCATCATTTTATTATTTATATGAATATAAATAATATTGGTTGGTTCCCAGGAGTCACTAGTGGTAAAGAACCTGCCTGCAATGCAGGAGACATAAGGGATGTGATTTCAATACCTGGGTCAGTAAGATACCCTGGAGGAGAAAATGGCAATCCCATTGCAATATTCTTGCCTGGAGAATTCCATAGACAGGAGCCTGGTAGTCTATGGTCTTTGGGGTCTCAAAGAGTCTGACATGACTTAGCACACATGCACACAGCACATGATTATTGTATGGATTTTAATGTATTTGATTTTATGAGATTTTTTAGTTCAGGCTAAGATTTATATAATGCTGAGTTGTTGGTAAGGAAAGATAGCACTCAATTTAATGCTTTTATTTTTTGCCTGGTCACAACATTGTGGCAATAAGCATGAAGTGGGTTTTCCTGAAGCATAAAAACATAAAAACATCAAACAAGCAAAACGTCTATGAGGAAAAAATGGTATATGACTTCTACAGAAAGTAATAATTTCATAGGTAATTATTGTGCAGATTACACAATAAGTAATTAAGAAATTAATGTGAGAATTTGGGCTATTTCTTAATGCTATATCTTCATGTATGCTTACAATTTAATATGACTTGTTACATTTATGATAACTGTTAGTAAAATGAATACTGATTCCTCCATGTAATCAAATTTTAAATTCTCGATATTAACATGATAGAATTTAAGTACTTTTAAACCTGTGATTATGCTTTTTTATGATTTATAAGTTAAAAGGAAAAACAAATATGGAACTCAAGTTGATAGTTATTAAAACATGTAAGTGTTTGGAAAAATATAAGAAAAATGGTGAAATAATATCATGTATTTTGTGACTTTTAGAATAAATTCATGAGTAAATGACATTGAATCAAGAAATGTTTAGAATACATATTACTGTATTTGAGAATACTTAAATTGAAGAAATGTCTGATAACTTGGAAAATATTTCAGACATTGGAAACTAAAGAAGAGTAGACACTACAGAATTTTTTTAAAAAAATGAATATTAGAAAGCAACAAAATTTAGATATCATCTAGTCAACCTCCAAATAATATATTTTATATTAATCATATGGAAAAATAGCCAATCAGCCCTTTTGGGAACACTTCCAGTGAAGGATGGTTCTCTCCCTCCATGTTTGGAAAGTTGTGTTCAAATGATCTTCCTCATGTTAATTTGACATTAATTTCTGTATCATAACTGGCCATCTCACAGAAAACATTATCATAGGTATTACTTATAGGAACTTCAAATATTTTTACCTATAACAAAAGAATTTTTACTTTGTTTTAAAAGTTTCATAAAATAAACCTAATTTGTTTTCCATGTGATAGGTCTTCACTGACTCTGAAGTGTCCACAAAGTCTTTTATCCTGATAGGAATACCTGGAAAAGCAAGATATGAATAGCTTGGGAGATGAATAAAGAGATTTACATTCCTGACAGTATATTAGAGTACACAGCATAAATGATCTCTCTGGGGAAAAAAAAAACAAATAAACTAGAAGACGCTATTAAAACATATCCCTGAGCTGAGGAGAAATTGACCATAAAGAGCTGAAACACTATAAAAATGGGAATCTTGAAAGATAGATATATGGTTGTCAAAGATTTTTTTTGATCACCAATTTTCCACCAAACCCTATTGCCCATATCTTCAATTTTAAAATTGTGGAGGCTGTGGAATTATGATGGGGTAGGCTGCAGAAGAAATCTAAGAGAGCATCTCGTGAAGAGAAAACCCAAAAGGGCCATTTCATCTGTGTCTGGGTCAAAGGAAAATAAATCTACCTATCCATGCTCCTCCTGCAACAACAATGAACCTGGAGGTCATTATGTGAACAGAAATAAGTCAGAATAGAAAAGAAAATACTGTGCAATATCCCTTATATGTGAAATTCTAAAAAAATAAACTTACAGAAACAGAGCTGAAAAGAGGTTACTGGGGCGGTAGAATTAAGGAGAAGTTTCTATGAGTACAAACTTCAGTTATAAGATAAATGAAATCTGAAACTATAATATAAAACATGGTTGTTGAGGCAGTGCGAGAGCTGATTGGAAAAGAATTTCTAGACGCAGAGTATTGCAGAAAGGAGCGAGTTTATTAAGAACAAAGAGAGGAGATAATGTGGGCACCGCAAGTGCCATGGGCCAACTTCCTGACATACCAGGGAGTCGACAGTGTTCATGGGTTAGCAGCCAAGTTTTATAGCCTCAAGACAAGGAAACTTCCTGCTGGATTTGCATTAGGTGAATGTAATAGAGTGACTTCCCTGGTATCTCAGATGGTAAAGCATCTGCCTGTAATGTGGGAGAACCAGATTCCATCCCTGGGTTGGGAAGATCTCTTGGGGAAGGAAATGGCAACCCACTCCAGTATTCTTGCCTGGAACATCCCACGGATGGAGGAACCTGGTGGGCTACGGTCCGTGGGGTCACAAAGAGTCGGACACGACTGAGCGACTTGACTTCACTTCACTTTCAGGCACTATGGGGTGACGACTGGGGTGGGCATTCTTGCCTAATCTGGGGTCCGAAAGCCTGCTGGTGATGACCGGGGGGCTTGTAGCAATGGTTAAAAAGGGTGACCCCCACCCTGCTTCTGAGGCCTTGGGGCAAGGCCTCACAACGTTGGCTACAGTTGGTAACACTGTGTCGTATAACTGAAATTTGCTAACAGAGAAGCAGTTAAATGTTCTCACACCCACAAAAAGTAAATGTGTGAGAGGTTAACTCGATGAGGGGAACTTTTTCATAATATAATATGCGAGTATCAAGTCATTATGTTGTACACTTTAAATATCTTGCAATTTTATTGATCAGTTGTGTGCGTACACACTCAGTCACTTCACTAATGTCCAGTTCTTTGCATCCATATGAACTATAGCCTACTAGGCTCCTCTGTCCATGGGATTCTCCAGGCAAGAATACTGGAGTGGGTTGCAATGCCATACTCCAGAGAATCTTCTCAACCCGGGGACTGAACCCAGACATCTCCTATGTCTCTTGCAATGAAGTAGATTCTTCATCCACTCAGCCACCTGGGAGCCGCTCATTTATCAGTTATTCCTCAATAAAAATAAAAATAAGTAAAATAAGATTGCAACAGATTATAGATTAGCTAATGATCTATCTAATGAACATCATCCACCCTTTTTTACAAATGAAAATGACAGTATTGACTCTCCATCACTAAACAGAAACATCAGCAATATTACGGTTTTTCTCCTCAATAAATGGTGATGGATTTCTGATGATTTATACATTATTTTTAGCTGGAAATCATGTGGAAATGGAATTCTTTTATAGTATATTATGTTGCTTCATGGGAAAACAAAATTGCCTTCAGTTCAGTTCAGTCACTCAGTAGTGTTCAACTCTATGCAACCCCATGGACTGCAGCAGGCCAGGCTTCCCTGTCCATCACTAACTCCTGAAGCATACTCAAAATCAAGTCCATTGAGTTGGTGATGCCATCCAAACATCTCATCCTCTATCACCCCCTTCTCCTCCCACCTTCAATCTTTCCCAGCATCAGGGTCTTTTGCGATGAGACAGTTCTTTGCATCAGGTGGCCAAAGTATTGGAGTTTCAGCTTCAGCATCAATCCTTCCAATAAACATTCAGGACTGATTTCCTTTAGGATTGACAGGTTGGATCTCCTTGCTGTCCAAGGGACTCTCAAGAGTCTTCTCCAACATCACAGTTTAAAAGCACCAATTCTTAAGTGCTCAGCTTTCTTTATAGTCTAACTCTCACCTACATACATGACCACTGGAAAAACCATAGCCTTGACTAGATGGACCTTTGTTGACAAAGTAATATCTCTGCTTTTTAATATGCTATCTAGGTTGGTCACAGCTTTTCTTTGAAGGAGCAAGTGTCTTTTAATATCATGGCTGCAGTCACCATCTGCAGTGATTTTGGAGCCCAAGGAAATAAAGTCTCTCACTGTTTCCCCATCTGTTTGCCATGAAGTGATGGGGCCAGATGCCATGATCTTAGTTTTCTGAATGGTGAGCTTTAAGCCAACTTTTTCACTCTCCTCTTTCAGGTTCATCAAGAGGCTCTTTAGTTCTTCTTCAATTTATTCCATAAGGGTGGTGTCATCTGCATATCTTAGGTTATTGATATTTTTCCAGGCAATCTTGATTCCAGTTTCTGCTTCCTCCAGCCCAGCATTTCTCATGATGTACTCTGCCTGTAAGTTAAATAAGCAGGATGACGATATACAGCCTTGACACACTCATTTCCCTGATTTGGAACCAGTCTGTTGGTCCATGTCCAGTTCTAACTGTTGTTTCTTGACCTGCATACAGATTTCTCAGGAGGCAGGTCAGGTGGTCTGGCATTCCCATATCTTTCAGAATTTCCCACAGTTTGCTGTGATCCACACAGTCAAAGGCTTTTGTTTATTCTATAAAGCAGAAGTAGATCTTTTTTTTCTGGAACTCCCTTGCTTTTTCAGTGACCTAATGGATGTTGGCAATTTGATCTCTGCTTCCTCTACCTTTTCTAAATCCAGCTTGAACATCTGGGAGTTCGTGGTTCATGTATTGCTGAAGCCTGGCTTGGAGAATTTTGAGCATTACTTTGCTATTGTGTGAGATGAGTGCAATTGTGTGGTAGTTTGAACATCCTTTGACATAATCTTTCTTTGGAATTGGAATGAAAACTGACCTTTTCCAGTCCTGTGGCCACTGCTGAGTTTTCCAAATTTTCTGGCATATTGAGTGCAGCACTTTCACAGCATCATCTTTTAGGATTTAAAATAGCTCAACTGCGTTTTGTGGGGTTAAATCTTAGTCTACTGTGTCCTTTCTCATAAACATTTAAACAGTTTGGTTTCCAAATACAATAAATGAAGAAGTGTATCAGTTCTCCCTAAAACCCATTCTAATTCTGTCTTTCTGGGATGCAGAAGCTAGAGATAGTATGTTTACTATAATCAGTTTCTTTATGGCAACAATTTCACATGTGATTTGGATCTGGTAGGTACAGTCATATGCTCTTTAGTCTGTATCTAAGTCATGAAGGGAGAAAGGGTATATCTGAGGCATCCACTCCGTTGACGTTGACTGTAACAGAGAGCCTCATTGTGGCTTTGTGTCACTGAGGTATTAAAAGCCGTTTTTGGAAGCCTAGCCAAAAGAGTATTTCTTCAGCCCTTCCAGCAACTGTATGAACTGTGTCTGTACTAGTTAATACTCTTTCGCACTTTTCCAAAAAATTGAGATTCTTCCAGGGATTATCAAATGGATACATCTTGATACTTAGAAATATTAAAAAAAATAGAACAGAAAACTAAATCTAGTTATACTTTATTTAAGGGTAAAATAAATTGGTTTACTAATGACCTAGGCATTTCCTTTAATTAATTGACTGCTAATCATTTATTTTATCAAATATGTTATTTTAATATAAATAACATATGTGTAAATCTATTAGAGAAATGCTTTCCATACTTATCTTACTTGAGCAAAGGAGGTGAAGGTTAGTTTTATTAACCTTGATAGTAGTTATAACAAGTAAGAACAAATTTTACGTTATTGGACATTGGATATTTCTCAGTGTGAAATGAATTTTGTTTTCCTTATGAATGTGAATGGCTAATACACTGTATTGACTTATGCTGCCAATTGTAACAATGCTGTTTTAATAATACTCAGTTTGTGAAAGTTCAACTTTTAGTTACTGGCTTCCTTTACCTCTGAAAGTTTTGGTGACATTATGTTAGTTAAGCTACAGTGATACTGTCAGAGGAAGGAAAGGAAAAATTAATGCTGGCAAATGTGCATGACATTATAATCTGTGTATGATCATCCTGCTAATCATAGCTCATTTTCTTCCCTGGTTATATATGAATTGCATATATGTACATACTTTCTTTTTCTAAGCTATTACACCTCAGTTGCCTGTTGTGACTTTCATACCGGAAAGTGTGTATTCACAGAAAAAGTATTATCACAGTTGGACTAAAAAAACTTATTGTCAGTAATGCAGAGAAATGGAACATAAGGTGAATTTAGTGCAACAGAATAATGATCTTTTCCCCATGATCAGCATGATTTTGTTTCTCACTGCAAAATCCCAACAAATACATAATCTCCACTAACCTATTCCAGTATCAGAGGGAATGTGCAGTTCAGAATTCAAGCAATGTATTTGATTAGCATCCAAAAACTTAGTCTATCTGATTGGTGTTTTTTTTTTATATAATGCTTGCTTGATCAAGTAGAATCTTAATGTATATAAGCCTATAATTTAAAAAAATCTATTTTATAAGGAAAAAGAATGAGGAAATGTGCAAATGATTTCCATTTTTTCTAGAAATGCCCTTACAAAGCCATGTGGGTGTTTAGATGGGGGTCCATTCAGGCAGAAAGGAAAGAAAAAGAGACAAAAATTCACTTAACTGCCTATTTCAGAAATAACAAAAGCTTAGGGTTTTAATGTGTCTCTAAAAGTGGGCCAGGATCTGCAAGAGTTCTCGTTTTATCTAAAATAGTTTCCTTAAAACTTGAGTATATCAAATGTGTCAGAGATTCCACTTCTTTCAAAGTTTCTTCTTGTTTAATCAATGTCTAAAAGTCAAGGGATGCTAGAAGAGGGTTCTACAAAATGCATTCTTGATGACTTCAATTAAATCCTCATTTTGTTCTTTATATTGATGAATACTTATACATCTCTCTTTTGTCAAGAAACACTGACTTCAGAAAAAAATCCTTATTTTCTGAAAAACTTTGTACCTTTCTTCCTTATGGAAAGATGTTAGTAGGTGGACTATTCAAGACTCTAGGCAGACCTAGTTTAATATACAGCTCCACATAAGCTATCAGAGTGAGAGGAGAAAAAAAAAGGGGTACAGCGTTTTGCTTCAAATAATAAAGGATTTCTAACAAGGGAATCAATACATACATTTTTTTACCTGTTTTTAAATATTATGTTTTAAGTAAAAATGAATTTATTTAGTTATATGTTAAATTTAAACCAACAAATAATAATGCCGTAAAGTGAATTAGAGGACTGATATCAATGAATAGATTTTCTCTAGTTTATTAAAAAGGGTGAATGACACAAAGAGTGAAAAGGAACTATTTTTAGCAATAGCCTTTGCTACACCTGTACTCTGGCCAGGGGTTAATGTGCACATTTTCAACTGAAGCGAACTCAATTCAGCATCATTTTGTTTCCTAGGAAATAGGACAGTGGTCAGTAACTGTTATGAGTGCCATGAGTGAGAATACACAACAGTCATTAGCGTCATTGTTTTTATCACAGAAAGGCACAGTTAGAAAAGAAACAGAAGGAAGCAAAAGTGTAAAATGAGAAAAACTTGGTGGGAACAAAAAGAGTGGAAGGTAAGATAACATTTAATATTTGAGAACTGCAATAAAAAGTGATTTGGAGACACTTTGATTCTCCAAAGCTAATACTTAAACTTATAAGAATTAGTTCTGCCATGCAACTCCTGTCTTTGTGCTCCTTGTAGGTGGGTTGAAAAATGCCATACAGAGAAAAAGAAAAGAATGAAGAGTAGCAATCTTGCCTTCTAGAAGTTTACATTTCAATTAAAAATGTTGTTCTAGCTTATAAAAAGTAGCAGGTTTTTTTCCATGACAATATCTATTTAAACTATGACAAATGTGGCAAGATTGCAGAATCCATTTAGAAACTTTTTCAAGTGTGTAGCTATCATTTTTGTGGATTACAGCTGTTTTCCCCAGCATCATTTCTGACAGTCGTACAACAAAACGCAACATCATCAAAACAATGCCTATTCCATTGAAGATATCATGGCTATTTTATTTCAGACCAAAGTTAGAAATAAAATGGAAAAGCTGGTTTTAATTTCCTCATTTTTTGACTCTTGGTTATTTCTCATTCTATAACTGACTAAAAGGCTAACTCTGAGCTCTTTTAGAGGGAAAGAAAGGTGCTGATCCCCAACATAAGTGTTATGAAAGAATAAATGGAAAATTAAAAAGCACTGATATCTCTGAATGGAGATATCAGAATTTCTTCAAAAGATTCTATGTTTAATGCATCGCCATATATAGCAACAATATTCATCCAAAATTCCATGGTGCAGGCATAAGATGCTGCCTATTGGTTTGTTTTGGATTATTTGTGTAAGGGGAGTTTAATGTGAGAGCTCTGAAACATCCTAGTTGTTATCAGCACATTTTGGCAGTCTCTTAGGCAATGTTGCTTCTGGCCCTAGCTCTGTTTATCTTTTGAAGAACAATAGAAAATAGGATGATGGCTCTTATCACAAACAACAGAAGGACACAGAGAGCTGAGCTGCATGTACAATGATACATTGTACTAGAGATGTGTCATATTAGTAGAGTTGATTTAATTCAGCTGATCAGTAAAGTAGGTCCTATTGGTTCACATCTTCTGTTGCTCTCCTCTTTACAGTCAGCTAATCTCTTGGTATTTTACTGCTTAATTTGAGTCTTTTCCTTTCTTTGTTCCATAATACTCCCAGTCCATTTTTCCAAAGTAGAATGGCATACTCATTATGAATTTTTATCTACACTAGACTTTTTTTGCTTCCTAAGATTCTATGTCATATTTTTTCTCTAGATATAGATGATATAGATATAAAATAGATATATTTAGGGAATAATTTCTCCATGTTTTCTTAATACAACCTTTCTATATTCTTATGAAATCTTCTCCCAGTGAAGAAGTATAACAACTTTACTTTGAAATTCAGTGAATCTCAGTACTTTCAAATTTTCCACTTGGGAAACTACAAACATTTTTCCAGAGGGCAAATAAAAAATCAACAGCGTTTTCCTCTGGTGTGAAAAAGTTCAAAGACTAATTATCATCAACCCACATTTCATAATTTCTCTCATTGTACATTTCCTAGCAAAACTTAACAGTTCCTGGGGGAGGGATCTCTTCACTGTAAAAATGTTTGTTGGACATCGTTTTGTTGGCGGAACTGAGCCACAAGACTAGGTGTGTTGGCTTTGTTTTCATCAGAGTGAAATGCGTTAGGTGCATGAGGGTTATGCTACCTGTCTGGTCCTGAGTCTAGGGAGCCTGCTCACAGTGACAGGCAGGTACCCAACAGTCTCTGTGTTGGTTATTATTACAAGCCTCTATTTTTCAGTTTAGTGTTTTGCCCTTCCTCTCCATAAATGGTCTTCCAAATTCCCAGGAAGTACCTAGAAAATTTCTTTCTAATTTGGTGAGGAAATAGTACTGTTTTGTTTGTTCTGTTTTATGAATTTTTAGATCAGAGAGGTTAATATTCTTGTGTATAGTTTAGTCGTCTTAGCACTAACCCATACCTAGAGAATGTGTATCTATGCCTCACAAAACACTTCATTTTCTTTTGAACTCGAACTGAGCATACAGGACTGTCCTTAAAACTTATGAGAAGAGTAAACTGAACTAGTGTTTATTGAGCAGCAATGTCTTACTATATATTTTTACATATATTGTTTCATTTAATTTCTAAAATAACATTGTGAGGTAGGCATTACTTTTCTTGGAAAGTGATAGGATTAGACTTAAAGAAAGTGAAAGTCTCTCAGTCATGTCTAACTCTTTTTGACTGCATGGACTATACAGTCCATGGAATTCTCCAGGCCAGAATACAGGAGAACGTAGCCGTTCTCTTCACCAAGGGATCTTCCCAGCCCATTGATCAAACCCAGGTCTCCTGTACTGCAGGTCGATTCTTTACCAGCTGAACCACCAGGGAAGTCTCTGTCTATTACTATAAAGCTCATGACCTTTTCATTAGAACTTGCTTCCCTTTTCTTACCAAAGAAATAGCAAAAATTTTCCTTTAGCCTGAGGCTGAGAAGGAGATTGAGTAGATATTCTTTTGTCAGGAAACAGTTCCCTCTTACCTTGTCACTTGGCAGATTGTTCTCCTTGGTAAGGTTGCTCATCATAAAACTGCCCTAATGTGTATCCATAGAAGCCATAATCTTCTCTCTTTACCCAAAAGCATACTCCAACAACTTTTATTTTCCTAAGCCATAAGCTATCTATTTTTATGTTTATTCTAAACAAGTATGACAAATTTTTAAACAGTTAATTGGGTAATGTATAATTTTAAGTCAAACCAATTGTACTGGGCTATTTAGCTTGTGTTAAAATCACAACAAATAATATTTCTGGAGCTTATAGAAATGTATCATTTTAATTATTTCTGTGTCATTTATGTACTTGTAATTCCCATTTACTTTGAACACATAGATGCATTTGGAATCGGTCTAAAATAATCATCTGAAAGATAAATAGATATCCTTCTGATTTCACAAGGATTCAAAGAACTTAGGAATTATTCCAAGAAGAATTGATTATCTTCTGTATTAAGAACTACTGTTTGTTATTGGGTGTTTGTGAACATGCCAGGCACTCTCCTAAACAATAAGCACCTTATCTATAATCCTCATAAAATCCTGCAAGGCAGATGTAAATAGCCTCAATTTCTAAATGTAGAAACTCATGCTTAGACAGTTTAAACAAGGTCACAAACCCAGCAGATGGCAGAACCAAAAATCAGGCAGTGTTGGTTATGAAACTCCATGATGCAAGCCATCCAAGTAGGTCTTTTTAATTGGTTCCATCTTTATCCAGCCAGTGATATGGAGGGAGGCAGGGATGCTGGAGTCCCGAGGCCCAGATGCAGATAGAAATACAAGTCTCTGTTTAGTTGTGTGTCCTAGTTTGATCAATAATAAAACACAGAACCCTTTTTGATACTTATTTGATACCCAGTTTTTATCTTTAATGCAGTTATTGGTGGTGAGTGAAGAGCATCCACAAAAATGTCATAAGTCAAAAACCAAGTAATCTAATTTCAAATTTAGTCTTTTTCATTGCACTGTTGTTTCTGTGAAATTTAAGTTTTTTTTTTTTTTAAATTTCAGGTAACTATTTTTCTTATTAGGACACAATTCAATAATACTGAAATGTATAAAATAATGAAAACTCATATCCCCACTACAAAGTCTATGAAATTTCAGCTTTTTTAGGTCATGTGTTTTCTTTAAAAAATACCTTATGCCTCCCTGTAAACTCACAGGTCCAGGCCTTTTCCTCCCTCTCAACAAATCCCCACCATACTGAACCCCCAGTTGATCCTTCACTTTCACACTGATGTACTGTTGCCGCACATATGTATCAATAAAACAATATTCAATAATATTCTCCTGGAGAGAGATGCAGGCAGAAGCTATGTTAGGGGGCTCATTCCACCATGAGGAGACAGATGCTGGCAAGCACCATTTTGGAATCCTCCCTGGGGCTCATTAGTGTGGGGACATGGCCTTGCCTACTATTCAGCCAGCTCCCATCTTAGAACTCCACAGCCAAGCAACTAGCTGGGCAAGGACACAGCCCAACCCATCAGCAGGCTTGTTGCCACAGGATCCCTTGAGCCCACAGCCAACCCAGGACCAAGCCGCACACACCACATGGTCCAGCATCTGGCCCTCCCATCAGTGGGCAGGCATGAGCCCAGGGACTGGATCTCACATCACAGGCTGCCAGCACCAGTCCCAGGACTCACGGGGTCTCGGACAGACTTGCTATTCAGCGTTACTTACTATCAGATTCAAAATATGTAGCAAAGCTACCTTACTTAAGACATTGTGGAATTACCAGGACACAAAAACTGACAAATTGAACAGAAGAAAAACGTTCAGAAATAGACCCACACATATATAGCTGTTTATTTTCAATAAGGTGCCAATGCAGCAGGCTCTTTAATAAATGGCACTGCTTTCATTAAATGTCTGTATAAGGAAAAATGAACTTTGACTCTTGCCACTCATCCTAAACAAAATAAATAATCAGAGAGAAATCATAAGCTTAATTGTGAAAGGCAAATTCATAAAGTCTCTCAGGAAAAAACAGAAATTATTTTATGGTAGGAAATTATTTCTTTAATATGAATCAAAGTCATTAAACACAATAGAAAATAATCAGCAAATTAAGCTTTACTAAAATAAAAGTAATCTGTTTATGAAAGGACACCTCTAAAAGAATGAAAATGGCAAACTATAGACTGACAGACTATATTCAAAATACATACTCAACAAAAGGCACCTGTTGGAAATATAAAAATTGCACCTTCAAATTAATAAGGGAAAGACAAAAAACACAATTAAAAGAAAGCGCTATTGTTGTTTAGTTGCTAGTCATAGCCACTAATGGCTATAGTAACAGCCGTAGCCACTCTTTTGCAACCCCATGGACTGTAGTCCACCAGGGTCTTCTGTCCATTGGATTTCCTGGGTAAATATACTGGAGTGAGTTGCTATCTCCTCCAGGGAATCTTCCCAACCCAGGGACTGAACCTGCATTTCCTGATTGGCAGGCAGAATTTTTTTACCACTGAGCCACCTTGGAAACCCCAAAAAAGGCAGAGAAAGATTTAATTCTTTGATTAAAAAAAGGAATTAAGATTCCAAAAAGCATATAGAAATATGTGCAACTATAAAACTTACCAGGAAAATGCAAAGCAAAAACACAAAGAGATCCCAATGACTATCCACTGAGATTGGCAAAAAAAAAAAAGTTAATTCCAAGTTTTAGGGAGGATATAGATTAGATCAACTTGAAAGAGAAATCATAAGCACTACTAGTAGGAATACAATGTGAACATCCACTTTGAAATTCTGTTCAGCAGTAACTACAAAGTTTAATATATTTCTATATCATGACCCAGCAATTCTATTCCTAGATATATATCCAGTACTCAACATATGACAACATATTTAACAAAATACTTCATAATACACATAGCAGCTTTATTTATATTTTAAAAACTAGAAAGAAACCAAATGTCCATCCAAAGGAGACCACAGGAATAATTGTGTTATTGTATTAAATCTATACAATGGAATAAAACTTAGACATAAAAATGAATTTACCACTGATGCACTTGACAAACATGAGTCTCAAAGATGTTATGTTCAGAAAAGGAGGCCACAAACCCTTTTGTCTCTTTAGTATATCCTGTATGATTCTGTTTATATGCTAAAATAATTGAGAAACATTTTGACTAGCTATGACTCACCAGAAGAAAATCGTTTTATATATATATATATATATATAAAATAAAGCAAACAAATAAATATATATTATAATGTGTATAGCAAATTATATGTTATGCATGTGTGTGTGTGTGTATGGACTTCCCAGGTGGCTGGCTGGGTGGTACAGAATCCACCTGTCAACACGGGAGGTGCCAGAGATGCAGGTTGGATTCCTGGGTTAGGAATAGTCCCTTGAGTAAGAATGGCAACTTGCTCCAGTATTCTTCTCAGTGACTGAGAAAACAAACACACATAATTGACTTATATAGTTGTAGATGTTAGCTATGCCAAGACAACAGTCACAAGGGAAGATCAGGAGCAAGCTAGAATCCCATAGGCAGGGTCTGAAGTTTATCAACTATCTAGAGATGGGTTTCTACCCCTCTGGGAAGGCCTAAATTCTCTTTTAAAGAAATTCTGGCTGATTAAGTCAAACAGACCCAGGGTAATCTGCCTGATATAAAGTCAACTGCTCAGGCATTTTAATTATATCTGCAAAATCCCTTCATGGCAATACTAAGAGTAGCATTTAATTAAATAACTCAGAAGAGGTGTTATATGCTACAGAATGGCCATTGTATCCTTTCTGTCCTCTACCTCTCAGATTGGAATATCTCTTGTGGTCCAACTTGTCTGGAAACATACTAAAAACTGAATTTGGGGGAATGTAGTTTAACTTAACCAAGTGACACTCCACGCTGTTATTACACCCTTTCATGGTGATGTGTGTGCATGTGTGCTAAATCACTTCAGTTGTGTCTGACTCTTTGTGATCCTATGGACTGTGGCCCACCAGGCTCCTCAGTCCACAAGATTCTCCAGGCAAGGATACTGGAGGGGCTTGCCATTTCCTATTCCAGGGGATCTTCCTGACCCAGGGATCAAACCCACATCTCTTAAGTCTTCTGCATTGGCAAGTGAATTCTTTACCCCTAGAGTCTCCTGGGAACCCCTTAATGGTGATAGAAGTCATAAAATTATTTCCTTGAAGGTAGAGAGATAGCTATTAGCAAGGGGCAGAGGTACTTTTCGAGTACTAGAAATATTTTATAGTTTAGTCTGGCTGGTGGCTATGCAGGTATATATGAATGCAAAAATTTATCAAACTGTGCACTTAAGATTGGTAAACTTTATGCCCTTTATTATATGCTCATTATAGCTCAATTTATATAAAAAAAGAGAAAAAATAGTTGGCATAAATTAGACAAAAGAAATTGTGAGTGCCAGATGAAGAAAAATATATCTCATGAAGTGAACATCTTGTAAAATGATTTGGAAGTAAGAGAAGTTTCTCCTATATTAAGGGCTCAGTATAATGAGTATATATTTGGGAGCAAGTGAAGGACAGAACAGAGTAGGATGTGGTTCCTGGGTGCATGAGAAAAGCTCAGAATTTGAAAGAGTCTTGTGATACATGTTAAAGAATTTGGACTTCCTTCCAAGGATAATTTAAGGATATAATCACATCATCAGATGAATTTTTGTCAACTCACTGGCTGCAGTGCGGAGAACCAACTAGTAAGGGGCGAAATGGAGGGAGAGATCAGGCTTCACAGATCAGTAGTTCTGCAGCGTTCAGGATGCTATTTTGTGGTTGTACTTCCTCACCTCTAAAAACATATGTCATCAAATCTGTTTACTTACATCTGATCCCTCTAAAGATTGATTATAGACTGTATTTTATAAGAATTTACCAAATGGTGAAGAATGAATGAATTTGCCCAAGAGACGCCCAAATCGTTAGTAAAGCTATAATGGAACACTGGCTGTATCACCCTATATCAGAAACTGCCTGCTTCCCCAGATAATTTTCTCTTCTTTTTCCTAAATGATAACATATTTAGCCAGGCATATGTATGCCTGGGGGAAAAAAAGGATTATATCATCCAAGCAAACATCCTAAAGCTAGATGTTTCCATGTGACTAAGTTCTGTCCAGATGGGATGAAAGCATACATGATTTGTAGCCATTTCCAGGAACTTCCTTAAGAGATATCTAGAGCAACCACTCACATTCTTTTTTATCTCTTCTTCTATCATTTTAAAAATTAATCTTTTTTTTTATTGGAGTACTGTTGCTTCTTCTATCTTGTTTTCTGGGCTATACATGCTGCCTTGATTAATGAAGACAAAGCCACAGTGTAGAGATGACAGAGAGGTGAGCTGGAAATACTCTGAATCTCTAAACTACTTCTACACTGCTGAACTATAAAGTTTCTGACATTTATACTGGTGAGAAATAAATTTCTCTCTTATTTAAGCTCCTTTTATTCTGGACTTTTATGTTACTAGCTGCTTAATGTAAGGCTAAGAGATAAAGGATTTGGTACTAGCAATGATAGGCTTAAGTTAGTGAAATTTGAACCTTCTTCAATTGCATAATGGAATCATTCATAGGGCAGCAACTCAGATATTGCAAGTTCAAAAGGCAGCCTCCTTCTTTCTTGGCCATGCATTTTGTGACACTGTCTTCTGAATTTTCTTAGAACGTTGTGGGTTGTCAAAACTATAGTGTTTGGGGAGAAAATTTTAAATTTTGGTGAGTTTTGACTATTGTCACTTTTCCATGAATTCTTTGAAGTGAGGTGAACATGAGTGTGCAAATAGAACTATTTCTTTGAGAAGAGAGTGTGTTGTATATTTGGGAAGGAAAATGCTGACAGTTACTTAGCTATCCAAAATGTTGGACTGTGCAGACTGACTGACACAAAGAATATAAAAGGGTATGCAGCTTCTAGTAACTTCCCTTAAGAGACTGTAAGCACAAGACGTTTGCCCTCATCATGGTTCCCTTTCTCCATTTGCTACCCGGAATGTAGATGGGGTGCTCTGGACTGTGAAGAGAGTGGGCACCTGCGGTAAGCAGGGTAATGGTGATCTGGAAGAAACCTGGATTTTCAGGATCTCTTACAACAAAACTGCCACTTGCTCTGGACTGCAAATTTCCACTCTTTCATGAGAAAAAGAAATGAACTTTAAAATCATTAAGCAACCTGGAGCTGTTTTGGACTTTTCTATAGTCTTAGGCAAACCTAATGATCAGGGTGGCCCAATGGTCCCCCTTAGCTGGTCTAAGCTTGGAATGAGTTTCTTCCAGCCTCTAGACCTTTGATCTCACTGTTCTTAAAGCATTTCCACGTTTAAAAGGTAAATCTCTCCCAGGCTTTTACTGGTTTTACAAACAAGGAATGTCTTTTTCCAGAGACTGACAGCCATCCCTTTGAAATGCAATCAAGACAGATCACACCCCTATCTCACAGCTCCAGTGACAGGGTGGACACTAATGTTTTGTGCATGCTTGCGCTCAGTCGTGTCCCTCTGCAACCCCATGGGCTATTGCCCACCAGGCTCCTCTGTCCATGGCATTCTCCAGGCAAGAAACTGGAGCAGGTTGCCATTTCCTTCTCCAGGGGATCATTCCGATACAAGGATCAAACTCACGTCTCCCGAGTTGCCTGCACTGAAGACAGATTCTTTCCCACTGCACCACCTGGGAAGCCCAGGAGCTAACTTTGATAAACATCAATTAGCAGACACAGAGGACTTAAGCACACTGACCAACCGACCTCTTCCTAACTTCCTTCAGTACTTTCTACTAGCTTATCCCAGTGTTTAAATAGCCTCCTGCTTTTTGTTTCACTGCAGCTGAATTCAATCGTTTTCTTTTTGTGATTATCTTGAACAAAGTCATCCTTGCTTATCTAACTCTGTCCAGCTCACTTTTAATTTGACGCTAGTTCTGATGAATATATCCTGTGTAAGAAAAGATTCCTCTCACAACATGCCAAATCATCTATTCATTATGCCCATGTTAGTATAACCAATGAGATATTTAACCATCCTGCAGGGAAAAAAAAAGAATAAAAGTGTCAGAGTAGAAGAACAGTTCTGGGAGAAAGTCAGATAAAAAGATGAGACAAAACTAGTGAAAGACAATAATAGAAGAATTGGAAAAAGTAGAAGGAAAGGAAAGAAAGAACATTACAGTGGTGTAGTAACAAATAAAGTTGATTATTTATTCTATTTTATCCAGACTTTGTCTTTCTCAGAAATGCAAAATTAGTAAATCCATTCCTGGTTTTCAGATAATCAAAATGCATCATATTATCCTCAAAAAAAAAAGTAATATAGCCCTACAGCTCTGTTTTGAAGTTAAATATAAATATTACAAGAGATTAGTGGCATGAATATATTTCCAGTAAAACAAGACAATAAAATAAATATGGATATAGCTTAAAGCTTCTGTCTCCCTCAAACTCATATCAGTGTATGATATTTATGACAGTTGTTTTTATAACCATTACTATAATGCTACTCAATTTGATTGTTATTATGTAAATTTAATGTAAATTAGATGGATTATTATGGAATTTAAAGGTAAATCTCATTTGTATTCTATTAGTAATGCTTTGGATGAATATGTAGGTTAATTATGAGAGAGTTATTTGAGATTAGCTTTAAAGAATGAAATAGGAGAGTTTCCAGTGAGATCTTTAAAAGCATGTGTACAAATAATAGTAAATGCATAGTGTTCCATCATTTAATTTTATCTTTTTAATAAAATAATGGATTAATCTGTATCTTTTACATATGAGAGTCTAGAAATTTCTAATTCAAGTAACAGAAAATGTAATACCTTATTTTATCTCTTATTAGGTTATAACTTCTTAAATAGTCCATGAATTTGACATTGATTTTTAAAATGGTAAAATGAATATAGCTAGATAAATTGATAATCACTTACTTAACTAAACATAAACTATTTTATACCTTCTTTTAATAAGATTTTACCATTTAAATTTTTTCCATGGTAAAATTTTATTTTCATAATTAAAACTGTATATGGTGGAACAGATGGCTAGTAATAATACCTTATTTGTATGTACCATAATGGTTTACAAAGTACTTTCATTTACATTATTTCAGTTAAGCTCAATGAGATGATTAATGGTGATTTTTGTTTCCAGTAATCTCTTCAGTATTAAAGCAGGAAAGGCAACAAATCCAATGTTCACTTTAACTTTCATTGGGATTTTTTATGTTTATAAATGTGAGCCACACTAGTTTCATTTTAACAGTAAACTTACAAAATTCTTGGTTTTGAAACTAAAGGTGACTTTTTGGAATTAATTAATTAATTGTTCACATTTCTTGAATGCCTGTTATTTCCCAGAGACTGGATTAGGGAATTCGATGGTTTAAAGGAGAATTTTTACAAATCTAAAATTTTTAGTTGTATCACTCGATAAAGTCATTGGCTTGGTTCTGAATCATGATAAAAGACTGTTGATAAAAACTAAAAATGTTTAAACTACACTAAACAGTTTATTTGACTAGAAGGGAAGGAAGCCAAGAAGAAGGTATTCATAGTGAAGGTGGAATACAGAGTGATCTTAGGTAATTTATACTTTTAGAGCTTACATTTCTTCTCAGTAATTGGCATCAGATGAAACAGAAAACTTATAATTCTATTTCTGAATCTCAAATTATCAAAATAATTAGTAAGCATCTGAGGGATTTAGGAGAGGCAGTCTTGTCTATTTTCAAGGTACTGCTTGGAGTCTACAAAATTGTTCTGGTCGGGGCAAAAGAATCCACTGGAAATCTATGGAAACTGAGAAGTGCCTTAGCAAAGAGGAATGATTGATAAAACTAAAACTGACCATCACAGTATAATGTCCTTGCTTTCTCTTCATTTTTTATTTTTTCCAGTGTACAGTTCTCTCTAAGAAATAAGCTTAGGGATCATTTTTTTTATTTCTATTTTTTTTTAATTTATTTTATAGCACTGCCATTACTAATGCCTACATTTTTTTAAACACTTATTATGTGCTGAGATTGCTATGTGTACTCTGTTATTCTACTTCAAATTTGGTTAGAATATAAATAGAATTCACAACCATATTATCTACTTTTTCAGCTTTTGATAGTGGTTCCTGGACTATGAGGATACTGACAATTTACCACCTTAAGAAATTTCAGGATTATTTTGTTTGTCTCAAAGAGGAGAGAGAACTTCAGCTTCCTTCATGCCTAAAATTTATTATATTATCCTATCGTCTATGAGTGCTGAAGGGAAAAAATAAAATCTTAATAAATCTTTTATTTATAAAGAAAGAAAATGCCACCATAGTGACAGGTTCAAAAAAAATTTAAAAAGGAAAGCAATATTTTAGTCCTTGTTTTTCACTTTAACTTATAGACTCTGGGGGCAGTTCTAAAATGAATGCATCCTGGGGTTTCCCAAGCAAGCTTGCTATGATCTAATTCTGACAAACAGAATATAAAGTATGGGCTGAAACTTCTGGTGAAAGAGCTCTTAAATTATCTACATTTCATCCTTGTTTTGAATACTTCATATTTTAAAAGAGGAATGTTAGAATTTGGGCAGAAAGAACCTGCTACACATGAGCAGTGGAAAGCAGAAGAGACGGGTATAGATTAAATTATTTTCCTATGCTTTACATCCTGGAGAAGGCACTGGCAACCCACTCTAGTACTCTCGCCTGGAAAATCCCATGGACAGAGGAGCCTGGTGGGCTACACAGTCCATGGGGTTGCAAAGAATTGGACACGATTGAGCAACTAACACACACGCATGCTTTACATAGTAGTTTTATAATTGGGGATACTTGATGACTATATCTATTGGAGTAAGAAAGAGAAAGTTCTTTAAAACTTTTTTTTCCCCCTAACAAATAAGTTTTTAGATCTTTTTCTCATATGTGGCTGACTATATGAAATAGTTGCTCAGTTATGTAAGACTCAGCCTATAGACTGTAGCCTGCCAGGTTCCTCTGTCCATGGAATTCTCCAGGAAAGAATACTGGAAATGGTAGCCATTCCCTTCTCCAAGGGATCTTACCAACCCAGCGATTGAACGCAGGTCTCCTGCATTGCAGGTGCATTCTTTACCACTACTGTCCCCTGGAAAGCTGTGCTGTGCTTAGTCACTCAGTCGTGTCTGACTCTTTGTGACCCCATGGACTGTAGCCCACCAGCCTCCTCTCTCCATGGTATTCTCCAGCTAAGAATACTGGAGTGGGTAGCCTATCCTTTCTCCAGGGGATTTTCTGGTATTATATTTTAGAGAAAAATGAAATTCATGATGAGCGATTAAAGATTAGATATATCTGGTTCAGTCTCCAGTTCTTCATAGGACTGCCCAGTTAAGGAGTTGTCTAGACTATACTTGAATTTTTCCAAGGATGGATAAGGAAGTAAAACGATATGATAGTACATCTTGTAGTATCAGAATGAACCAACCTAGAACTGACTGAAATCAGCCTACTCATAATTTTACCCATAGAGACTAAAGTCTGGATACCACATAATATCTATTGTTTTTTCCTTCTGGCAGTACTTAAATATAGTGATTTGAACTGACTGAAATCATAAATTACAGTTTTTCTGACACTCACTAGATTTCTATAGTCCTCAATTCTGCTGAATTAAATATTACATGAGACCATATGCTGTCGTCTTAAATTGTTTATTCCAGTCAGATTGGCATCACTGTCCTTAACATGTTCCTCTTATTTGTGGTTTTGAGCTCTAGAACCTATTTCACTACCAAGCAAATGTTTTCCATCTCAGCTCTGACTCCTGCCCTTTCTGCTTTACTATTTATGGGAAACGTGTCATGTCTCAGGAATTGTGCTGAATATACTCAGTAAGTAGGAAATATTTGCTGATTTTTTTAAATCAGTGTGAGGAGTAAGAGTTACAAACAAACTGAATATAACAAGGTAAATGTTAACAGAACTATGTGAAAGAAGCACCATGAGAGACTGTGGAAGATTTTACAGTAGAGGTGATCATGTGTAGTCTTGAAGAGTAAGAATAAATCAGATGATAATGATGCATGAACACAATCATGTAGAACAAAAGGGTAGATAATACAATTTCAAGATTCTCCAGTTACAGAATGGAAGGTCTAGGTTAGAAATTTTGGATTCAGATCTGTTTTACTTCCTATCTTCCTTTATTTTGATAAGTCACTTAACTACTCTAATATTTTTGAGACACCCATGTATGTGTATGTGTGTATGATTGTATGTGATTCATGAGTAATGTACATGCAATTCATGTCATACACAATTACATTACTGTGCAATCAAGTAGATTGAACTCAAAGAGATCCACACTGACACATCTATAATTAACCTGTTGAAAGACAGAGACAAAGAGAAAAATCTTGAAAGCAGCAAGAGGAAAGCAACTCATCACATACAAGTAACTAATCCTCAATAAGATTTTTTTTTTTAGTAAATTTCTCATCAAAAACTTTGGAGATGAGAAAATAATGAGCTGATATATTCAAAATGGTCAAAGAAAAAAAAAGTGTCTACCAAAATTCTGCAATAAATGCTACAGGGAATCTTGCAGGTTGAAAGGAAAAATCACTAGACAGTAACTCAAAGCTATAAGAAGAAATAAAGATCTCAGTAAAGATAACTACAGGGCAATTATGAAAGCTAGAGAGCTCAGTAAAGATAAATGCAGGGCAATTATAAAAACTAGTGTTGTTGTAATTGTTGTTACTCCACATTTTATTTTCCACATTAAGAGACTGACAAGTTAAAATGAAGCCTCACATGTAGTTGTCTAAAGACTAGTATTACTATAGCATTGGTCTATAACTCCATATTTTGATTCCTATATAATCTAAGAAGCTAATTCATTAAAAATCATGAGTTTATGTTTTTGAACACTCAGTATATAAACATGTAGTTCTGTGATATCTAGCATAATGAAACAGAATTGCAAAGTATCAGAGTTTTCATATGTTGTTGAAGTTGGTATAAATTCAAATTAGAATCATAACTTTAGCGTGTTAAATGCAATCTTCATGGTAACTGCAAAGAAATTATTGAGCATCCATGAAAAGAAATGACAAGGGAATTAAAATATTTCAGTGCCAGAAATTTAACTAAACACAAAAGAAGAAGATGTATAGAAACTGAGGGACAAAAATAGTATAAGTCATAGACAGATAGAGAGATAGTGTTAATTGCTCAATCTTGTCCGACTCTTTGTGATCCCACAGACTATATCCACTGAGCTTCTCTCTCCATGGAATTCTCCAGGCCAGACTGCTGGAGTGGGTAGTCGTTCCATTCACCAGGGGATCTTCCCAACCCAGAGATTGAATCCAGGTCTCCTGCATTGCAGGCAGATTCCTTATCATCTGAGCCACCAGGGAAGCCTATAAGTCATATCAAAAGCAAATAGCAAAATGACAGAAGTGAGCCTCTACTTATCAGTAATTACATTAAGCATAAATATATTAACCTCTCCAATAAAAAGACAGAGACTACCCTAATGGAATCGAATAGTATGACTATTTATAAGAGACTCACTTTAGGTTCAAAGACAGAAAGGTTGAAGGTGAAAAGATGAAAAAAAAAAAATAGTCCAAGCAAATAGTAACCAAAGGAGAGCAGAAGTAACTACACTACTATCAGAATGATAGAGTTTAAATTAAAAAAAAATGTTATAAGACACCAAGAAGAACATTATACATTAATAAAGGACTCAATATAGCAAAATACAAAACAGTTATAAACCTAATGTATCTACTAAGAGACCATTAAAATAGATGAAGCAAAAATTGGCAAATTTTAAGGAAAAAATAGACAGCACTACATAAAATAGTTGGGGACTTCAATACCTTAGCTTAAATAATGGATCAAATAATGAGACAAAAGAGAAGAAAATAGAGGACTTTAACAATACCATAAAATAACTAGTCATAATAAACAGGTAAGGAATACTCTACCTAATAACAATAAAGCGCACGTTTTTCTCAAATGCACGTGAGATATTTTCCAAGATAGACCATATGTCAGGTCACAAATTGAAACACAAATTAAAAAGTATAAATATTATACAAACCATCTTCTGTCATCACAATGGGATGGAATGAAGTTAGACATCAATAATGGAAAACTAGAACATGCGCAAATTTTTTGAAAATAAACAACACACTGAAATAACCAATGGATCAAAGAAGAAATCACAATATAAATTAGAAAATACTTAGAGCAAATAAGGGGCTTCCCTGATAGCTTAGTTGGTAAAGAATCCACCAGCAATGCAGGAGACCCCGGTTCATTTCCTGGGTTGGGAAGACTCCCTGGAGAAGGGATAGGCTACTCACTCCAGTATACTTGAGCTTCTGTTGTGGCTCAGCTGGTAAAGAATCTGCCTGCAATGCGGAAGAACTGGGTTATATCCCTTGGTTGGGAAGATGCCCTGGAGAAGGCAAAGGCTGCCCACTCCAGTATTCTGGTCTGGGGAATTCCATGGACTGTGTAGTCCATGGATCGCAAAGAGTTGGACATGACTGAGAAACTTTCACTCACTCACTCACTAAAGCAAATAAAAATGAAAGCATAGCATATCAAAATTTATGAGACACAGTGAAAGCAATGCTAAGCAATGCTATAAACACTAATGTTAAAAAAACAAGGTCTCAAATGAACAACAAATCTTTACAAATTAATGTAGAAAAAGAAGAAAAAACTAAGCTGAAGCTAGCAGAAGAAAGAAAATAATAATTAGAGAAGGAGTAAATGAAATAGAGAATAGAAAAATAATAGAGAAAATCAATGAAATAAAATGTTGGTTCTTCAAGCAGATCAATAAAATTGAGAAAATCTTAGCAAGATTGATTAAGAAAAAAAGAAAAGACTAAAATTATTAAATCAGAAATTGAAGTGGGATTTTAAAACTGATTCTAAAGAATTATGAAACAATATGAGTAAGAAATTGAATAGCATGGATAAATTGGACAGATTCCTAGAAACACTAAACTTATCAAGACTACTGCTGCTACTGCTGCTAAGTCGCGTCAGTCCTCCCCCGTCCCTGAGATTCTCCAGGCAAGAACACTGGAGTGGGTTGCCATTTCCTTCTCCAACGCATGAAAGTGAAAACTGAAAGTGAAGTTGTTTAGTCGTGTCTGACTCTTCGCGACCCCATGGACTGCAGCCTCCAGGCTCCTCCATCCATGCTATTTCCCAGGCAAGCGTACTGGAGTGGGGTGCCATTGCCTTCTCCGTATCAAGACTAAATCATGGACAAAACTGAAAATCTAAATTTCCTAGTAAGGAAACTGAATATGTAACCAAAAAATCTCCCAAGAAAGAAAAGCTCAGAGCCTTATGATTTTGCCAGTGAATTCTACCAGACGTAAAGAACTAAAACCAATCTTTCATAAGCTTTTCAAGAAGAAGAAGAGGAAACACTTAGGCTATTCTGTGAAGTCAGCATTAGCCTGACACCAAAGCTAGACAGATGCTACAAGGAAACTATGGATCAGTGTCCTTTAAGGACACTGATGGAAAAATCCCCAAGGAAATACTAGCAAATAGAGTTCAGCCTACTGAAAGGATAATGAACCATGATAAAACTGGATCTATTCTTGAAATGCAAAGATGATTTAACAAATGAAAATCAATCAGTGTGACACTACATTTAAGGGAAGGAAAAACTACGTAGTCATCTTGACAGATGCAGATTTATTAGCAGATGAATTTAACAAAATTCAACACCTTTTCATGACAAAAACACTCAACAAACCAGAAATAGAAGGAAACTGCCTAAAACATGATGATAAAACATGTTAAAAGCTTTGTGGGAATGTAAACTGTTACTGCAGAAAATAGAATGACAATTCCTAAAACGTTACACATAGAGTTATCATATGATACAGCTATTCCGTTTCTGAGTATATTCCCCAAATAATTAAAAGTAGGGTCTCAAAGAAATATTTGTGCAACCATATTCACAGGAACATTATTCTCAGTAAACTAAACTGTAGAAGTAAACTGAACATCCATCAAAAGATTAAAAAAAACAAAATGTGTGTACATACAATGAAATATTATTCATCCTTACCAAGGAAAGAGACTCTGACATATATTACAACATGGAAAAAACTTGAGGCCATTATGTGTTCAGTCACTCAGTCATGTCCAACTTTCTGTGACCCCCACAGACTGTAGCACACCAAGGTCCTCGATCCATGAAATTTTTCTGACAAAAGTACTGGAATGAGTTGCCCTTTCCTCCTCCAAAGCATCTTCCTGACCCCTGCATCACCTATGTCTGCTGCCCTGGCAGGAGATTCTTTACCACTGAGAACATTATGGTGAGTTAAAATAAACTAATATGATGAAAGAAAATGCTGCTTAATTCCTCTTTATATATATATATATATATATATATATAGATAGATAGATAGATAGATAGATAGATAGATAGATAGATAGATATAGATCTAGAGTAGTGAAAATCACAGAAAATTCAATGATGGTTGTCAGGGACTGGGGTTGAGGGGGAGAGGGGAATTATTATTTAATGTGTATAGAGTTTTAGTTTTGAGAAGGAAAAGAGTTCTGGAGATAGATAATGGTAATAGATACATAATGATGTGAATCTACTTAATACCACTGAATTTCATGTTTAAAAATGATTAAGATGCTCAATTTTATGTTTACCTAAGAAAAAAAAAGTGAAAGAAAAAAATGCCTTTGCTTTCTAAAAGAATGAATAGAACATTTCTTATATACCGAAACACAAGTTTCACTATGTTAATGTTTTCACTACTTTAGGAGATAGATTTTTTATAATAGCTAAATGTTATTAACAACTCTAAAATCCATAAAAGCAAGGATCTTGTCTCTTCTGTTTGTTGCTGTATATTATGTTAAAGAACAGTGCTTGTAATATAGTAAAATCTCAGGAAATTTATACTTAATTGAATGAAACTATGAATAGTTAATATTAAAATTTGTATATTAATGATTCCTTAGAAGTTAAAAAAAACTTTAAGTACATTATTATGTGTTTTTGTTCATGCCTGCAAGTATGTTAATATTTTATATGCTTCTATTTCATATTATGCAATGTAAATTTATTTATGCTAATATTTAGTAAGCTTATGTACTACTTTTTCACAAGTATTGCCTCTTGCTCCTCCATGTACTTCAAGACAATGATGTGGTAGGTAGTTTTGTTTTCACTTACTCTACCCACTAATAGTTTTGGGTTTAAAATGAGTCCCTTGGAAATACCTATTGTAGAGCCACATCTCAGAAGTCATGGTCTGTGTCTCATTTCCTAATATTGCCCCATGGGTTAGAAATAGTGAATCTTTTGTTTGTTTCTAATTTTAAAATGCCTTTCAGTAAAAAGAAAAGAAGGAAAATCTGTTATGAATAAACTGGAATTTACAGTTTGCAAGTGCTATAGGTTAGGCTTGAGGGTACACTGTTGAATTTCCAAATAATTGAAGACCTAGAGAATTCTCAGTCAGCACAATTCTGAGTTAAATTCACTCTTTCTGGTTAGTACTTTTCTTTGTCAGGGTAAGCAAAGAGAAGCATATTTATGCTAATGCACCTTTGTATCTGGATTACAATTCAAACATACTTAGTTGCTGCCTTAGTCAAAATAGAATTTATATTTCAAATCTGACAAAGTGAAGAAAAATAATTGGCTTATTAATGCTTTTTTTTTAGCCACAACATTTTACCTCTGACATTACACTCTGAATATACAGTTGAGTTATTATTAAAATTGGGTTTAACAAAGATGTGCTAATGATGAGTACATTGAAGCTGCATCAGAGCAAAAATAAGCAATCTGTATCTAACTTTATGCTGATGATACAGTGGGAAATGTGTTTGTTTAGAAGACCATCTGTTATATTCAGGCATTTATATGGAATTCTATGGTACATAGCAAACCTATCACAACTATAACCTAAGAAAGGACAAACATCTGCCCCTGATGTTTGTTTAAGAGCTGATTTTTGTAGACTATTTGTTTGAAATGGCATTGAAATATTTGAGTGACTTATTTACCAATATATGTGCATTTCATTAACATATTAGTCTGCCATCAAAGCTGTTATTTTAAACCTACATTAAAAGTATGACAGGTGAATGAAACTTTGGCTTACTTGAAAGCCCTCAGATATATAACAGAGACAGCCTTCCCTTCATTTGGTCTTGATTTCTTTTTCTATAAAATGAAAGAGTTCATCCCTAGGATTTTTTATGAATATAAGGTTTTATGATTTTGTTAGCTATCTAGAATAGTTCTGGGAAAATGTGGTTTACTGAATGCCCTGGAAGCCATTTTAGCATTACATACTATTGATCATTTTAGAAATTTATTTAGGAGTAACTTATAAATGGTCACACACACACACATACACAAATCACTGCAAACTTGATGACAAGAGTTTATAAACAGACACTCGTTGTCCTGTCACAGAGTATAGATTATCTCTGAAGATTGTGTCTATGGCAGCTTAGAGAACTGAAAAGGCTGTTGATCTTTCTGGCTTAGAGTCTTTTCTCTGCCTGGGATCAGTGTCTGAATAGAAAACCTACTCCTGTTAGCATCTCCTGGGGGCTTCCGGAGAAACCTTCTGGCATCGGAGTATACTCTCTGTTTTCCTATGGCATCCTCTTAGGAATGGCCGTGTGTACAGATTTCTCAGATCAAGGGACCCTTGCTTGGAAATCTCCATCTCAGTGAGCAAATATATCAAATTTGTGTATGTGTGTGTGAATTAATACAGGTGTAAAAGGGAAAGAGTCAGGCAGAGAAACAAAATGAACTAGAAAAGTAGTTAATCACTTTAAACATGTGCATGACTTTCTTTCCATAAAAAAATAAAATAAAATATTACTTTCTAATTTTTACTAGAAAATCTCAGTGTTAGAAATGTCCTTTTTCTCAGTCTCTTTATGATATGTATATTTCTTTGCAAATTAGAGAGAAGATTCTTATAATAAAAATGAAAGCACCTTTATGGTATCTTCATTTTCATTTTCTATTGACTATTTCTAGAATGGAGACTGATTAAACTTAGGAATGATATTTCTTGTTCATTGGTTGAATTTTTATATAAAATCATTAAAATGGTTCATTGCTGGAATATGGATGCTTTTTTTTTTTTTGATTGGAACAGAATGTGGCAATAATAAAAGGCATTTCAACAGTGTAAGAAGTTAACTGTGTAAGAAGTTAAGCATCAAGCAATTTTCTTGATGTTTCCAATGATAATGTTCATCAGTTCCAAGTTCATTTTCATAGTATAATACTGTTATCAGAGTTAGCATAAACTTAAAATGATGGGTAATTCATATCTATTAGACAAAAAAAAGTCATCTTCTGTTTTTGAAATTCTTATTACTGTTGAGTAACTTGCAGGTTTTAAATTAAATTTACTAATTTGCATTAGGTTTAAAACTGTAAATAGCTTTTTAGAATATGTAATTGAGTCAATATTGAGTTTGTAGACAAGAGCATCCTATTAAAATACAGAGATTTCTATTAACATTTGAGCATAATTTCAGAGACACCAAGGAAAGACACAAGACAAGCAATATATTTGAAAAATGTACAGTGTCGCTAGATTCTTTTCAACAAGACTCACCAGAGAATCATTAAGGAAAGGAAATCAAATAATAGCATAATTAATGTTCCCAACTCAACCATATTTTACATATTACTACAGATATAATTGGGTGAGAGAAAATACAAAAAGAAACAAGAATTTTAATACTGACTGAAGCAAAAGCAAGTCAGCACTTTGCTTGACAAATACAGAGATGGTTCCAACTCTCATTTAACACGGTAATTGCAGAGGAAACAAGCAGGCTACTTCATCTACATATGAAATTGTATTAGCCAATCACGTTCTATAATGATTAAGATTTTAGTATTTAGCAAGAGAAGTCTAAGTCATTGACAGCCTGAGGTTGGGTTGTTAGTAGTTAACAGGAGTATTCCCCTTTGGAATATGAGTATTTTCAAAGTTCTTTTGACTTTCCAACCCTATTTTCACTACTGCTGTTTTTTTTTTTTTTTTTTCACCCTTAGCCTTCTTCTCTTCTCATCTGCTTCCATGATTTCCCACTATCACTGCTATGCGAAAGACCGTCAAACCTGCATCTCCATTTGTTAGCCTGTTCTTTAATTCCAACTATATTTACTCAAATGAATTTGTTAAAACTTGCCCTGCATGCTCTGATATCACTCTAGTACAACATAGATGAACTGCTTTTAGACTTTCTATCCCAGCATGTATGGCTTATGTACCTGCAAAGTTTCTTCTGATAATGAGGGAAATCACATAGTACCTACTCCATTTGTTCCTAACTTCCTCTGGCTTTGCGTCCTTATAAGCCTTAATTTATAGTCAGACTCTTCTTCATTATTCCACCCCAATCTTTTGTCTATGGGACTTGTATCCCATCTCTCTGTCTCTGAAGCCAAGCCTTTATTACAGGGTGCTGGCTTTTAACTGTTCAACTCATGTTGCCGGCTTATGCTCAGGTGCTTAGTCATGTCTGATTCTTTGCAACTGCATGGACTGTAGCCTGCTAAGCTCTTTTGTCCATGGCATTTTCCAGGCAAGAATACTGGAGTGGGTTGCCATTTCCTCCTTCAGGGGATCTTCCCATCCCATAGTTCGAATCCAGATCTCTTGTGTCACTTGCATTGGCAAGTGGATTGTCTTTATTTATAACTGAGCCACCTGGGAAGCCACTCATGTTACAGGGTGATATATTAAACCCAGCAAATCTGACTTTTTTAGGATCCCAGTATCTGCTCTATAGGCTTCCCAGCATCACTGTGTGGTTACACCCATGAGACTAAACAAGCAAGAAAACTAACATTATGTCCATAAACTTCTGGAGAAAAGGGTACCTGTTACATGGGTCTATTTACCCTCTGGTCCATCAGTACATATTTGATGGGATTTGCCTCCCAGATTTCTTTGCATTCCTTATATATCACATTTCCAACCCATTCTTCTCCCATACACATCCAACCAAGTTGATTTTAGAAATTTAGATACAATTGTAAGGATTCAATACCTAAAGGCAGGCTTCTATTTTCTATAAAAACTCCTTAACCAGAGCAGATTATAGAAATGCCTTATTTTGTAAAAGTAATACTAATCACAGTCCTTTTGGTAAACTCCTTACCATTTATTCCTAATTGCCCAATAGGGTAATAATGATTATTCAATAAGCAAATGTCAGATTAAATTGACTATAAATTTTGTTTGACTGCAACATGCAACCTTTTGTCTGCTCAGAATTTACTGTGTATTCCTCATTTACTTTGATCAGATATACCCAACTTAAGTTATTCAGGGAAACAATTGGAACAGTAATAAATAACTCAAGAAAGCAGTGATGAATCAATCAACACATTTTTAGGAAACTGTTCATATTTTGTTAGAAAAAGAAAGAACATTAGAAATCATGACAAGAAAGCATAGCAATGAACAGTCCAAATGCAGATAGTTCTTGGTTATCTAAAAGATATTTTAGTTTCAAGGATTATAGTAGATTATGACGATCTTTCATATTGGGTTCTCTAGTTCAGAATTCTTCGTAGGGCTTAACACAATAATGCTTAAATAAATCTCATTATCCTTAGCATATAAAATATTTTCAGCCAGGTCACCCTTGCTTCTGAGAAATAGTAGATGTTCAATACTTGTCTGGAGAAATGTAGATGGTCACCAAAAGTTTATTGAGTCAGTGACTGCTGTAAAGAGATATATACTCTTCTCAGATTTTTATATTTTAAAAAGTATGTTTATATACAATGCTTTGCAAATTTACTTTGCCATTAATATGTTGTGCCGTTTAATATTAAAATAACATCAATTACTTAGAAGGAGAAAAAATGTTTCCAGTATCTGAATAGTTAGTTACAGTCATGAACAGAGAAGTCATTCAGGTTCATGGTAACTGGTGGAACCATAAAATGGTAATGGTAATGAACTTAGGGAAAATTAATATTTCATTTATTTATTTTACTTAATACTTATTAAGTGGCAGAGTTTTAGACTTAACAATAATGGATGCAACTCCTTAAACTGGAAATGTCTGAGTTATTTTATTTAGGGAGTTTGCACAATGGTTTAAATGATAATGGTACTCACTCTAGTAGGAGTATTTTTTTTTTGTTTGTTTTATAGATACTATAGCATACTTGGAGGCACTATTTATAATGATAAGGCTGGGTTTGTAGGTGTTCCATCTGTGCAGTCATACAAGGCGCTATGTTCAGAAGGTTCCACATTTGTTTTAATACTCTGCTGTTGCTACCTTAAAATTCTTTACTTTCAAACAGCAAGCCTTGCATTTTATTAATATTTTGCAATGGGTCCTACAGATTATATAGGGGTTTATTCATAGTGGAGTAAGACTATTTTGGGCTTGAATCCTGGTTCCATCAATTTTGTATAAGGGACCTTTAAGCTTATAACAGAGAAATTGTACCTACTTTATAAGTTACTATCTGATTTGGTGAAATATTGTGTAAAACACTTTACCTAGCCATGATGAATATGAAATAAATGATCTCTTGATATTCTGTTGCAATGTTTTGCAAAGTATTTCAATAGATAGAATGTGAAAAATGGGCTCGAAGCTTAAATAAGTCAGAAAATACAAAGAATCTAGGACTTCTCAGCATCATGTGAAGATCTTTAAGAGGGAAGTGAAATAATCTGTGTATTGAAAAATGATTTGATCATCAAACAGATTCCTTTTTTTAAAAAAAGCATTGCAAAACAGAAAAGAAATGGTGTCTTGAAATAGGAGTAGTTATCTCAAAATCTGAGAATGATTAAGTCCCTCATATAAAATGGTGCAATATTTTCATTGAACCTATGCACATACTCTCATTTGGGCTTCCCAGGTGGCACTAGTGGTAAAGAATGCACCTACCAATGCAGGAGACCTGAGAAATATGGGTTCTATCCCTGGGTCAGGAAGATTCCCTGGAGGAGGGTATGTCAACCCACTCCAGTATTCCTGCATGGAGAACCCCATGGATAAAGGATCCTGACAGGCTACAGTCCATAGGGTTGCAAAGAGTTGGACATGTCTGAAGTGACATAGCACACGTGCACACATACTCTCATTTACTTTAAATAATCTCTAGATTACTTATAATATCTAATGTAATGTAAATGCTGTATAAACACTTGGAAAATTCAAATTTTGCTATTTAGAACTTTATGGAATTTTTTTCCAAATAGTTTTGATCCACAGTGTATTGAGTCCACAAATGTGACATCTAAGATACAAAGGGCTAACTGTAGTTGTTATACATGCACAATTTTTAAGGATTCGCCCACCTTTTACAAACATCTCCCTCCTTTATAATACCTCATCCTGGATGACTTCAATATATCTATAAACTGTCAGTTCAGTTCAGTCACACAGTCAGCTCAGTCACCCAGGGACTGCACCACTGCCCATCACCATCTCCCAGAGCTTACTCAGACTCATGTCCATCGAGTCAGTGATGCCATCCAACCATCTCAACCTCTGTTTATAAAGTGTAGTTTCTTAGCATTTCTATGTCAACTCTTAGGAATTTCTGTAACATTTTGCTTTGTGTTATCTGTTACATCCCAAAGAAGCAATCAGAAACACTAAACCTCTTTAATTCCAAAAGGCCTGATTCAGTTATGAACTATCCAGCTGCAGTATCCTAGTCTACATCACTTGCTCAGGTGCCCCTACAAAGTCTTGACTTCTTCAAGGTCTCTTGTATATTCAAGGCTTTGCTTTCACTAGACTTCCACCTTCAAATTTCCCGATAGAAGTACAATTGATTTATTTTAGTTTGGGAGAAAGAACTAGGCAGCATAAATCCACATGAAAAAGAAGATATACCTTGTTGCTAAATGCCTTGACATCTTATAGGACAAGCCCATACTGAGAGGTCTGCAAATATGCACTCAATTCTAGGATGCAGAAATGGCAAACCAAACTTCAGTCACAAATCATTTTTCCACTTATCTACATAACAATAATGTCATGTTTGATTTCCATCTGTCTGAAACTTCAGTCTATGAGTTGGTTCTGAATTTGAGAATTGAGGGGAGATGTATTATTTATTGATATTTTAATATTCAAAGAGACATTTTAAGTAATATCAAATATGAAGAATCTGCCAAACAGGTGTGAAAATGACTTTTCAATATTGGTGTAACAAGAATTATATAGCCAAATTGACAACACCCATGTGTAGTCCTTAAAAGTATGGTGCTCTTTCTATATTTCCTATGACAGTGAGTGAAAATACTATTCATACCATAGTATAGTGAAGAGGTTAGAATTTATTCTTGATGTCTTTTTTCCTTATCCCATTTATTCTACTTAAGTCTGTTTATCTACCGAAATATCTTGGATCTAATGATCTCTTTTATTTCCATTAAAGGCCATTTTGCTTTATACCTTATGTTCGGTTCAGTTCAAATGCTCAGTTGTGTCTGACTCTGTGTGACCCCATGAACCGCAGCTCACTAGCCTTACCTGTCCATCACCAACTACCAGAGTTTCCTCAAACTCATGTCCATTGAAGTCGGTGAGGCCATCCAACCATCTCATGCCCTGTCATCCCCTTCTCCTCCCACCTTCAATCTTTCCCAGCATCAGGGTCTTTTGCGATGAGACAGTTCTGCGCATCAAGTGGCCAAAGTATTGGAGTTTCAGCTTCAGCATCAATCCTTCCAATAAATATTCATGACTGATTTCCTTTAGGATGGACTGGTTGGATCTTCTTGCAGTCCAAGAGACTCTCAAGAGTCTTCTCCAACACTACAGTTCAAAAGCATCAATTCCTCAGCTCTCAGCTTTCTTTATTTGGAGAAAGTAATGGCAACACATCCAGTACTCTTGCCTGGAAAATTCCATGGATGGAGGAGCCTAGTGGGCTACAGCCCATGGGATTGCAAAGAGTAGGACACGACTGAATGACTTCCCCTTCACTTTTCACTTTCCTGCATTGGAGAAGGAAATGACTACCGATTCCAGTGTTCTTGCCTGGAGAATTCCAGGGACAGAGGAGCCTGGTGGGCTGCCATCTATGGAGTTACACAGAGTCAAACACTACTGACGTGACTTAGCAGCAGCAGCAGCAGCAGCTTTCTTTATACTCCAACTCTCACATCCATGCATGACTACTGGAAAAACCATAGCGTTGACTACATGGGCCTTTGTTGGCAAAGTAATGTCTCTGCTTTTTAATATGCTCTCTAGGTTGGTCATAAGTTTTCTTCCGAGGAGCAAGTGCCTTTTAATTTCAAGGCTGCAGTCACCATCTGCAGTGATTTTGGAGCCCCCCAAAATAAACTCTCTCACTGTTTCCATTGTTTCCTAATCTATTTGCCATGAAGTGATGGGACCAGATGCCATGATCTTAGTTTTCTGAGTGTTGAGCTTTAAGACAACTTTTTCATTCTCCTCTTTCACTTTCATCAGGAGTCTCTTTAGTTCTTCATTTTCTGCCATAATGGTGGTGTCATCTGCATATCTGAGGTTATTGATATTTCTGCCACCAATCTTGATTCCAACTTGTGCTTCATCCAGTCTAGCATTTCTCACGATGTACTCTGCATATGTTAAATAAGCAGGGTGACAATATACAGCCTTGACATACTCCTTTCCCGATTTGGAAGCAGTATACTATTGAATGTTCAGTTCTAGCTGCTGCTTCTTGACCTGCATACAGATGTCTCAGGAGATAGGTCAGGTGGTCTGATACTCCCATCTCTTTCAGAATTTTTCAGTTATTTTGTGATCCATACAGTCAAAGGCTTTGGCATAGTCAATAAAGCAAAAGTAGATGTTTTCCTGAAACTCTCTTGCTTTTTCAATGTTCCAACGGATATTGGCCAATTAAGTCTCTGGTTCCTCTGACTTTACTAAATCCAAGTTGAACATCTGAAAGTTCACAGTTCATGTTCTGTTGAAGCCTGGCTTGTATAATTTTGAGCATTATTTTGCTAGCATGTGAGATGGGTACAATTACTTGGTATTTTGAGCATTCTTTGGCATTGCCTTTCTTCACTTCACTTCAGTTCAGTTCAGTTGCTCAGTCGTGTCCGACTCTTTGCGACCCCATGAATCGTAGCATGCCAGGCCTCCCTGTCCATCACCAACTCCCAGAGTTTATCCAAACTCATGTCCATCAAGTCGGTGATGCCATCCAACTATCTCATCCTCTGTCGTCCTCTTCTCCTCCTGCCTTCAATCTTTCCCAGCATTAGGGTCTTTTCCAATTAGTCAACTCTTCGCATGAGGTGGCCAAAGTATTGGAGTTTCAGCTTCAACATCAGTCCTTCTAATGAACACCCAGGACTGATCTCCTTTAGGATGGACTTGTTGGATCTCCTTGCTGTCCAAGGGACTCTCAAGAGTCTTCTCCAACACCACAGTTAGAAAGCATCAATATTTTGGCACTCAACTTTCTTCACCATCCAACTCTTACATCCATACATGACTACTGGAAAAACCATAGCCTTGACTAGACAAATCTTTGTTGTCAAAGTAATATCTCTGCTTTTTAATATGCTGTCTAGGTTGGTCATAACTTTCCTTCCAAGAAGTAAGCCTCTTTTAATTTCATGGCTGCGGTCACCATCTGCAGTGATTTTGGAGCCCCCCAAAATAAAATCTGACACTGTTTCCACTGTTTACCCATCTATTTGCCATGAAATGATGGGACTAGATGCCATGATCTTAGTTTTCTGAGTGTTGAGCTTTAAGCCAATTTTTTCACTCTCCTCTTTCATTTTCATCAAGAGACTTTTTAGTTCCTCTTCACTTTCTGCCATAATGGTGGTGTCGTCTGCATATCTGAGGTTACTGATATTTCTCCCAGCTTGATTCCAACTTCTGCTTCCTCCAGCCCAGTGTTTCTCATAATATACCCTGTGTATAAATTAAATAAGCAGGGTGACAATATACAGCCTTTTTTAGGGGTTGAAATGAAAACTGACCTTTTCCAGTCCCTTGGCCATTGCTGAGTTTTCCATATTTGCTGGCATACTGAGTGCAGCACACTCACAGCATCATCTTTTAGGGTTTGAAATAGCTCAACTGGAATTCCATCAGCTCCACTAGCTTTGTTCATAGTGATGCTTCCTAAGGTTCACTTGACTTCGCATTCCAGGATATCTGGCTCTAGGTGGGTGATCTATCATCATGGTTATCTGGGTCATAAAGATCTTTTTTGTATAGTTCTTCTGCATACTCTTGCCACCTCTTATTAATGTCTTCTGCTTCTGTTATGTCCATACCATTTCTGTCCTTTATTAGCCCATCTTAGCATGAAATGTTCCCTTGGTATCTCTAATTTTCTTGAAGAGACATCTAGTCTTTCCCATTCTATTGTTTTCCTCTATTTCTTTGCACTGATCACTCTCCTTGCTATTCCTTGAAACTCTGCATATGGATGGGTATCTCTTTCCTTTTCTCCTTTGCCTTTTGCTTCTCTTCTTTTCACAGCTATTTGTAAGGCCTCCTCAGACAATCTTTTCTAAATATTAGGAAACCTCAAATGTAGATATCCCTTCAGAGTTTTCTGGTCCTGATTTGAGTGATATGAAGTCTTTCTGACTTCTTTTATTTTTGTTTTTGAGCTCCCAGCTGTTTGTACAACAGCCTCTACGAATTGCTTTTTACAACTAGAAATGTCTCTGGGTCAGTTTGCATGCTCCCAATTCCCTGCAGCAGATATTGTGTAAGGAAATAAGGATCTGAGGGGACTCAAAAGAGATTTATGTTTCTGTGCAGGACTTTTTAGGAAACAGTTGAGATTCCAAATGGAAGACAAAGTGGAAATGTTTCAGAGACACACACTTACTTGTAAACCTGCAAGAGCCACCTGAGAATGTAAAGGCAGTGGAAGGCCAGGAAGGGTTGATTGAGGTTCTTAGAGCTGATCCAGGAGGATTGGGCTGCCCAAGACGTTGTAAAACTTGCAAAGGGTAGGGCAGCGTGACTGAGCAGCAGAAATGCTACTCTGGAGAGCAGAGTTTGCCTGAGGTGATATGAGGCAGCAGAGCAATGAAATCTGCTGTGCCTTGAGACTGTAGTGTGGGCAATCCACCTGCGAATAATCAATTTTTGGCTGATGACTGTATGTGCCACTGGGTGTTTTTGAAATACTCATTCTTACTAGAATAGGGTCTGGTAATAATTAGTTGTTCTATAATCTGCTACATCTCTCAAAACTGATTTTTATTAAGCAGATTTACATTCTGTTTTAAATCTGGCCATTCTGATGCACATGATACTTTGTAAGTATTCCAGTTCTTTCTATTTTTACCTAGGTAATTCTTCATTAATTGAACTGATCTATATTAATAATGGTCACCATACAAAACCACAAATGTTCTAACAAGGAACTACAATGTTAACAGCTGCCAATTTTTAGGTGAAATGATTTGATAATGAGGTATTACTATTTGGGGATTTGCACTTGTTCTTGGGTATAGAAGTTAAACCTGCCAAGGTTGTCCAAGTAGAGTTTGCAAAAGTTGCTTTTTGCATTCTTTAAGAGTTACTAAAAGTATTCAGTGGCTCAGAGGTAAAGAATCTGCCTGCCAATGCGGTAGATGTGGGTTCGATCCCTGGGTCTAGAAGATACCCTGGAGAAAGAAATAGCTACCTTCCAATATTCTTGCCTGGAAAATTTCATAGACAGGGGAGCCTGGAGGCTACAGCCCACAGGGTCCCAAAGAATTGGATCTGATGCAATGACTAAACAACAACAGCAACAAAATGTCCAAAAGGGAATATGTGTTTTTACATGTCCAAAGATTTAGGCTATAAATAAAACACTATTTATTTTAGGCCATGGACTTCAGCCTTCCAGGTTCCTCTCTCCATGGGATTTCAGGCAAAAATACTAGAGTGGATTGCCATTTTCTTCTCTAGAGGATCTTCCAATGAAAGTGTTGAAACCCCAACTTCTGCATTGGCAGGCAGATTATTTACCTTTGAGCCACCAGGGAAACATATTTATCCTAAAACTTCAGAAAATTCATGTCATAGCCCTATACAAGTAAGAACAAACAACAAAAAATTATTGTTTTAATTAAAACAAAACAATACTGAGATTGTTTATACACAGAAAAAGAAAAAAAATATCCTGAACTACTCTGAAGTATTCAAATAATCTGAATGGATACAAAAAATTTGGGGGTAATACAAGCATATAGGTAACACTTTGTAACTGCATGAGTTTCAAATTATGTACTTTCAAAAGTAAAATAATATTTTGAGACTATGTAGGCACAACAGTTTCATTGAGTTAGACAAGCTGTGGTCCATGTGATTAGTTTGGTTAGTTTCCTGATTGTGGTTTCAATCTGTCTGCCCTCTGATGCCATCCCTCAGCACCTACCATCCTAGTGGGGTTTCTCTTACCTTGGACATAGGTTGTTTTCTAACTGCCACCACTCTTGACCTTGTATGTGGAGTATCTCCTCTCGGCCGCCACTCCTGATGGCTCAAACTAACACACAATTGCACTCATCTCACATGAGGTAAAGTAATGCTCAGAATTCACCAACCAGGCTTGAGCAATATGGGAAACATAAGCTTCCACATGTTCAAACTGCTATTATAAAAGGCAGAGGAACCAGAGATCAAATTGCCAACATCCGCTGGATCATTGAAAAGGCAAGAGAATTCCAGAAAAAAACATCTATTTCTGCTTTATTGACTATGTCAAAGCCTTTGACTGTGTGGATCACAACAAAGTATGGAAAATTCTTAAAGATGGGAATACCAGACCATCAGACCTGCCTCTTGAGAAATCTGTATGCAGGTCAGGAAGCAACAATTAGAACTGGACATGGAACAACAGACTGGTTCCAAATTGTGAAAGGAGTATGTCAAGGCTGTATATTGTCACCCTGCTTATTTAACTTATATGCATAGTACATTATGAGAAACGCTTGGCTGTATGAATCACAAGCTGGAATCAAGGTTTCCGGGAGAAATATCAATAACCTCAGATAGGCAGATGACACCACCCTTATGGCAAAAAAGGAAGAGGAACTAAAAAGCCTCTTGATGAAAGTGAAAGAGGAGAGTGAAAATATTGGCTTAAAGCTCAACACTCAGAAAACTAAGATCATGGCCCTGGTCCTATCACTTCATGGCAAATAGATAGGGAAACAGTGGAAACAGTGGCTGTCTATATTTTTTTGGTCTCCAAAATCACTGCAGATGTTGACCACAGCCATGAAATTAAGAGACACTTACTCTTTGAAGGAAAGCTATGACCAACCTAGATAGCATATTGAAAAGCAGAGAGATTACTTTTTCAACAAAGTCCGTCTCGTCAAGGCTATGGTTTTTCCGGTGGTCATGTATAGATGTGAGAGTTGGACTGTAAAGAAAGCTGAGCACCGAAGAATTGATGCTTTTGAACTGTGGTGTTGGAGAAGACTCTTGAGAGTCCCTTGGACTTCAAGGATATCCAACCAGTCCATCCTAAAGGAGATCAGTCCTGGGTGTTCACTGGAAGGACTGATGTTGAAGCTGAAGCTCCAATACTTTGGGCACCTCATGCAGAGAGCTGACTCATTTGAAAAGACCCTAATGCTGGGAAGGATTGAAGGCAGGAGGAGAAGAGGACGACAGAGGATGAGATAGTTGAAGGTGTCATCAACTCAATGTACATGAGTTTGGGTAGACTCCGGGAGCTGGTGATAGACAGGGAGGCCTGGCGTGCTGCAGTCTGTGGGGTCGCAGAGAGTTGGACATGACTGAGTGAACTGAAGGCACAACAGATCTTTGTTTAAACTGTCTCGTGTAAAAATATAAATTTCATATAATACAGTGCTATGTCAAATAATCTTAAGGACATAAGGGTCAAATAAAGTAAAAAAAGGTTAAATTTTTGCCTAGGATTGACTGAGGGCACTTTTTACCTTCTCTAGCACAGTCTAGTTTGTAGAAGCAATTGAAAGGAGTAGATCATAGTACAATTTGAGTGCCTGGGAAGTTACCTGAGAAAATACTAGAGGGTAGGCTGGAAGATGGAGGGAGCAGAGGGAGAGAGAATCCTGAAAGAGAACAAAGATGGTGCTGGAGCTCTGTCTCTCTCATGGTCTGCCCCCTTTTCTTATGATCTTTCTGACAGCAAATGGCTCATCCCTACATTTGATGACTGACAAGACTTCAACTGAAAACCTGAACTTATACTGTGTCATTTTAATGGCCTTATTAAACAAATCAACTCATTAATTATAGATAAATAGGATTTCCTTACAAAAGGTGAACAAATCTATGGAATCAGGTCATATTTTTTTTGAAGGGACTCTATTTCCTCCTCTTCGTTATTGAGCAAGAGTAATACTTACACTGAATTTTTAAAATTAAACAGAACTTTTCTATAAGTTATCTCATTTAAGTTTCAAAACAATATCACCAAAATAACTTATTTGATACAATTTAATAGGTCAAAGATTAAGACTTAAACATTGAAAGATTTTTCTAAGATCACAAAAGCAGCATTTGGTCAAGGCAAGCTGTGTGTATGTGTGTGTCTGTGTGTGTGTACACACACACACATTAATGTGATAGTGCTTTTTTAACCAACAAATAAATTTGTTTACATATTTTACTTTAATAAGAGACGTAAGTAAGATTTTCCATGATTTTCTTTTTCCCTTCCACATTCAGTAAGAAAGGAAGAAAGTAGTGATTTTAAATTAATGAAATTCAAACACAATACAAAGTTTATAGTTATAAAATTTATCCAAGATATAAATACAAGATTAACCTTGGGAAAGTTATCAAGTCCATATGCTATTAGTATATCTTTGCCCTAAATAAAAATATGATTTTCGTAAGCTATTACAATTAAAAATGTTTCCTTCCAAGTCTTGAATACACATGTATATTCATATGAATATGTACTCTCTGGGATAAAATTTAAGAATATCAACCACAGTAACAGCTGTAATAGCAAGCCCTACCATTTCTTGCACTTCTACAATGGGTTAAACTTTGTGTAGTTAACTAATCTTATTTAATCTTTACATAACCTATAGGGTTATCCTTATAGTGATAGCTATTACCTTTTTATGATACATGGCTAAATTAAGGCTCAGAGAGGTTGAAAACTTTGAAGTAGCTGGGATTTATATGTCTAGTGTAACAAATAAGCCAGTTGGATTTTAAAACAAAGAATGTAAAAGTGTTTATTGATCTACATACCACCTAAAGCATTGACTAGACAGTATGTGGTATATGGTTAACACTGTTGTTTGAAAAGTGATGCTTGTCATATATAGCAATGTTTTTTTTGTATTTTTATTTCTTTTCCAAGAAACGCCAGGGTGACAGATGACAGCATGGGTAAGGGGAGAATGTAATACAGTGTGTTTAGTGTTTTAAGCCACCAGCAAGTCCTCCAAAGGTCAGATATTGAGCATGACTATGATAATTCTAAACCAGCCTTTGGAGCCATCAAATCACACAAAGCTCAGTTGCATGAAGGGAAGTCTTCAGACATAGAGAGACATTTTATTCTCTTCTTTCTAAATTCCTCTATATATTACACTGTCCAAGAGCAGAAAAATTGAGGACTAATAGCAAGTAGCCACACCTACATCTATATCACTGGAAATAAGAGAGACTGACTTTTTCTCTCCTTGAATTATCAAACTCTTGCTGTTTCCTGTCCATCCTTCTGGACACCTTTCACATTCTCATTCTTTATGTTATGAAGTCACTTTGGGATCCTCCTGAGTGACTATTAATGCTGCTCAGGATTGGGTAGCAGCTCTGTTATCTTTGCCTTTATTTATATCTCCTCTGGGGCACATTTGATATCCTCAGAGATTTTAGAACTAAGAAATCACAATACACTTCCTGAAGTGAATTCTTCAAATTACTAAGTTCTCTAAGGGCCATTAAGAGGTATTCATTGTCATGTTCAATATTATTGGTTTCTAGTGGTACTTTCAGCATTGATTTGTCAATGGTTTCCCCTTCCTTGGTGTAATTTTTATTTATTTATTTATTTATTGTTTGCTTTAATTCACTTACAATTTCCTACATAATTAAATTTATATTTTCTCAAGTATAATACTTTTTATTTTCTATTTATTGATTGTTCACTGTATTTCATACTGCATTTTAGCTCTGCTTTATAATTTTAATAGGAACATTTAGCGTTTTTTTATTTTTTTCTGGAATGATTCCTATATACTGTCTTCATCATCAGATTAGATTATGAAGTGATTTGTGGAAAGCTTTTATTTGTAAATGGGCAAGGCTATGGCTCAGACGGTAAAGCATCTGCCTGTAATGCGGGAGACCCAGGTTCAATCCCTGAGTCAGGAAGATCCCCTGGAGAAGGAAATGGCAACCCACTCCAGTACTCTTGCCTGGAAAATTCCATGGTTGGAGGAGCCTGGTGGGCTATAGTTCATGGGGTCAGAAAGAGTCAGACAATAAGCAACTTCACTTTATTTGTAAAGGGATGATTTCTCAGCTTCAATCCTACTCCTGATACATCATGAAGACAAATCCCTTTATCCTTAAACATTACTCTTGGGGATGAGCAAGGCCTATAGAAAATGATGCCTGACTTAAAGGTTAGACGTGGGAAAGGAAGGAAATAATTTAAGAGCTATAAGGAGGCAAAGGAACAGAGCAGGAGAATGGGAAATATAATGAATTCTTAAAGTACAGGGGAAAAGAGATAGTGAAGGAAAATTTTAAAATTGTTCTCAAGTAACAAGTGGAACACAGCATGGAGAAGAGTGTTGGGGATTTTTAATCAGACTTCAAACTTTTTACAGTCTCTTTGCCAAGAATGCTTTGCATCCTTCTATTATTGTGTTGTGTGTGCTCAGCCACTCAGTCATGTCTGACTCCTTGCCACCCCATGGACTATAGCCTGACAGGCTCCTCAATCCATGACTTTTCCCAGGCAAGAATACTGGAATGGATTACCATTTCCTACTCCTGGGGGTCTTCCCAACCTAGGGATTGAACCCATGTCTCTTTCACCTCCTGCACTGGAAGGTAGATTCTTCACCACTGTGCTCTTTTCCATCATTACACTTCTGTATTCCGGACTGTGGGTTAAGTACTTTACACAAATCTTCATTTTTCATTAGCGTTTTCCCTGCCCTAACTCTACCCAAATGCTCTAACTCTTTGCATTTGACTGCACTTGATACAAAACACCCCAAGCTTCTTAAAACCTTGATTTGTCACTAGGTTCCAGCAGCTGCTCCTTGAATCCATCAACATGTCAAAATGTCAGGTGCTGAGACTCATATATAGGTATTGCTCCTGGCAGTTTTGATCACTGTAGCAAGCATGAACATTTCCTATCCAGTATACTTTCCTAATATCATGACTTTGCAGCAGTAATTACTATAACACTGCCAGGTTGTATCTTAATATTAAATACAGAATTGGACTAAAACATACAATGATCATACTTTGGTGATTTGCAAATATAAGAGGAAAAATGAAAAAATGGTAGATATGCAATCCATTCACTATCGGAAAGACTACAAGTGCTTATCAGTTTTAATGATTTGAGAAACTTATCTATTACTATTGAGTAGAAGTAAAAGCAGATGTGTGGACAAATTATGGGCATGGATTTGGGGTATGTTTCTCCAATTTGGAATTTAGTGTTGTTCTTCTTTCAATATATGTCAGAAATACATTTTAAAGTCAAATAGCTAATATTTGCATGTAATAATGTAGATTAATTGCCAAAGACCTATAAAATAATTCCATAGTCTCAGTTTTGGGTTCTTTAGGTGCTCTCTCCCTTGGGCCCTACAATCTTCTTAGGCAACTAGGAGATGTGTGGAAGGAAGCAAGTTCAGGTATCATCTTATCACCAAAAGATCTTGAAACACTGAGCTAGAAGGCATTTCCTGTTACACTGACCTGCTATCTTATTGTTGTCCTTCCTATGGAAAGGATTTAAGGTATAAGGTCTTGGTACTGCCTGTCTTGAAATATAGGTACCTGAAGCATTTGCACGTGGCACCACAACATCATTAGGTGGGGCTTTCAGAAGCTTTCCTCATATGAACACTCCTGTTGTATTGCTTCCATTGTAAGATGCTGACCCTTAAATTATTTTCTTTAGTTATATGGAGAAATAAAGTTCCAGCCTGTTCTTGCTTGTCCAAGATGAAAATTCATTTCCTTTCAAGTGCTCTAAACTTTTACTTTTCTAGGTCTTATAACATCTGAGAAAAAATACTTGTCTCATAATTTTTCAAGTGTCAGTATTATTAGACGTGAGTAAAACTGATTATAGACCACGTCTGGTAGTACTTTCCTTCTCTAAAGCAGTAGGAACTGATCTATTCATTTTGATGATTGGCCCATAATCAAAGATTTCATTTCTGAGGAACAAAATGATATAGGAGAGACTCAATCATCTGCTATATCTGGTATCAGGATCTCTTCTTCTGGTCTTGATAATATAGACCAAAACTATTAATGGTTATTTATATCACTAGACAAATAACTTTAGCATACATAACCTCACATATTACATGAGTTAGTAATATTTTACCAGTGTTTGGCAATATTGATTAAGAAAGGGGGATTATTTATTTCAGTACCTATTCAGAAAATTTCTGGTTATAACTACCATTTATAATCTACTTATTTGTTTATAAATTTGTGAACCCATTTTGGTATAGACCAAATGTTTAAAGAAATTTTGAAAAAAAATTAAGAATATTACTTTAATTTAAAATAAGGACTTTAAAAAGTATTTGCAAATGATGCAATCAATAAGGGATTAATTTCCAAAATACACAAACATCTTATACAGGTCAATATAAAAAAAAGTCCTAATAAAAAAATGAGAAAAAGTCTTGACTAGACATTGCTCCAAAGAAAATATACAGATGGCAGAAAAAACACATGAAAAGATGCTCAACATTACTAATTATTAGAGAAATGAAAATTAAAACTACAGTGAGGTATCACCTCATGCCGACTGCAATGACCGTCATTTCAGTCTACAAATAGTAAATGCTGTAGAGGGTGTGGGAAAAGAGAATCTCCTGCACTGTTAGTGAGAATGAAACTTGGTACAGACATTATGTTTCTTAAAGCATGAAAAACAGAGTTACCATATGACCTAGCAATCCCACTAGTGAACCTATATCCAGAAAAGATGAAACACTCTAACTCAGAGAGACACATGCACCTCAGTGTTCATAACATTGCTACTTACAGTAGCCAGGACCTGGAAGCAACTTAAATATCCATCAACAGATGAATGGGTAAAGATGCACAAACACAAAAACACACACACACACAATGGAATATTACTTTGTCACAAAAAAATGAAATAATGACATTTGCAGCAACATGGGTGGACATAGAGATTATCAAAGTGAAGTAAATCAGACAGAAAAAGGCAAACATCATATGATATCACTTATATGCAGAATCTAAAAAGATGACAGAAATAGACTTATTTAGAAAACAGAAATAGACTTATAGAAACAAGCTTATTGTTACAAAGGGGGAAATATTAGGAAGTATTTGGGTTTAATAGATACACATTACGATACATAAAATTGATAAACAAGTTCCTACTGTATAGCACAGGGAACTATATTCAATATCTTATAATGACCTATAATGGAAAAAAGTCTGAAAAAGAATATATTATATATAAATGTATCACTTTGCTGTATACTGAAACACTGCAAATCAACTATACTTCAGTTTAAAAACAAGAACTTCTTTCATCCCCTCAAAAAAAAAGAAAAGGCTTTAAAGTATCCATTCATTTCATAAAGTCAAAATTGACCTACTTTAGTTTTAGCTTCTGTGTGTGTTGAAAAGGAGCTGGTCATAATTCTAAAAATTTAGTTAACTATCTTCTGAGAATTATGATAGAAATATACTGCCCAGATAGAGAAAGAAAAGATTAAATTACATGAATATGGAAACACTATCAACTATTTATTTTTCATATCAAAAGAGAGTTCAGGGGGCAAAACTGTAATTTTTAATGATTGTTCATAGAAAGTTTCTGAAGGAACTATAATGAATAAAGTTTAAACGTTTTAACAATAGTTCTGGCATATGCCTATAAAGAAAAAATTTGAATTAATTTTTATTACTTTTACAACTTCAATTTTCTTCATTGCATTTTACTAGAAAGTAGTCTAAGTATTGCATTTTATATAAATATGAAACTATATAGTAGATTTACATTGTGAGTCAACAGTAAAAAAAAAATATATTATTATATCAAAACAACAGAGTAGACATGTACTCTATGCATATGAAAAGTGCATCAGGAGCCCAGAGTATTTATTTTAAAAATGGCAGTGTACACCTTTACTAAAATGGAATGTCATGCTTTGAATTATAGCCTTTTTATTTCACTGTGGTAGACTTGTCTTGTACACATCTTATACAGTGTGTTTGCACCCTTCTTGTGCAGCTGTTATTGCTTTGGAGATGGAATCAGTGGTGCAGAGGGGGACAGACTTCAATTTTTCAGCCTCTGAGTCTAAACTATATTTTGAAATAGTGCTCTCCCTAAGTGTTGTATGCATGTTGAAAGTGCACAGTATTGTGAATGAGATGGTTGTAAGAACATCACACACACACACATGCATAATGAAAGAGTAGATATTTGCTTCTTTAAAAAAAAAGTATGCCCATTTCTAGTTTTTAAGTTTCTAAAAATATATGTTTGTCTTTCTTGTGTCTTCTGACCACATGCCTTCTGTGCTATTCATAGGGAAATATTATTTGCTAGGTTCTCACAAAATGAAGCTTGTTTTTGAAAATGGTTTCACAAATTTTTATAGAAAAAAATAGTATAATATCTATTTCAAATGTTTATGCATTATAGTAACATACTATGGCTCATAGGTGATAAAAGAGTGTATGTTGAACACCTCTATTTTGGTGAGCTGGATTGTTTGGTGATTACTGTGCTTCAGTGGTATGTGTTCATGTAGACTTTTTATCTGTTTCCTGGACAGTGGAAAGAGAATGGTCTTTCTTGATTTACCCATGCTCTCTCCATCTACCCACTTCCAACTATACCAACTTGGGGCAATAAAGAAAGAAAATCATCTTACCTCCTCAGCTGAATGAATTGTGTTGGCTTAAGTGTTTTGCAAATTTTAATGTGTATTTAAATCACTTGGAGATCTTTTACAATGACAAATTCTGACTTAATAAATCTGGGTGGGATACGGCCTGCATTTCTAACAGACTCTCATGGAGCAAGGAGCTAAAAAACAAGAGCATGTTTTATTCCAACTGCAGCAATGACCCTCAATCCACCTGTAATGGTTAAGGAAATTGTGGTAGATGTTGTCTGTTGAGTGAAAAAGGAAAAAGCTCTTGTTGAATAATGGAATACATAGGAATATATAAAATCAAGGAGTTAAGGAGAGCCAAGGAGAAAGGAATTAAAAGTGATAGAGCAGAAACAGTGATGGGTGAACATCTTGGAAGAAACTGGTATTCATGCTTATGCAGAATATCTGCAGCTCATCTGATGAAGCTGCAGTCAGTCATCAAGCTTGGAGAGGGATGGATAGCCAATGCAGAGAAACAATAAAGTCTTAGCAAACTGTAAAGCATAGTGTTGGCAAAAGGCATCCTTCTGAATTAGTTTAATTGTCTAGAAGAAACTGACTTTAATGGCTTGGTATTGAAAATTTGTGGTTGCGAGCCAGAGCTCCAAATTTAAAATAACTTTTTAAAACTTTATCTGATAGGTGTGGTTTAATACCAAACCTGGCTGTTTGTCAGTAAATGTATTTTTTCATAGCCTTTGTGTTTCTGAGGGCTCAGAACAGCATTTTTGCCAAATTGTGTGAAAAATACTATATTTGAAGTCAACTAAATCCACAATGATTGAATATCAACTAAATAGACCTGGAAAGCATTTTAAATAATTCAACTATCAATAAAGATCTTTTTGTAATTATAAGAATAGCGTAAAGTTGCAAGCATTCGATTTTCCAGACAAGAGAACTATACTTTTTTAAATGAATAAAGCACCTATTTGCTCTTCCTTTAAATGCTCAGCTTTCCTCTTGACATCATAACAGTGAGTTTGGTGCTTATGATTGATAGCAATAACTTTTACAGAACTTCTCTTACTGTTAGCCATCTTTCATTACCATATCGATTTGTCTATTTTCTTATAGCTTTTTTCTTTGATCTCATTTAGCATTTGGATACACTTTATTGATTTCACCTTGTGGTCAATTTGCATTCAAAGTTTGCATTCGGTTCAGTAGAAGTACTTGTAATATTGGATAGTAACAAGGAATTTCAGAGACTAATGTCCTAGTTATCTGCTAAGGTTGGCTGAAGCAAATCACAGTGGATGAAGAGGAAATTATTCACATACTCTAATTAAAAGTTATTTAAATAATGATTTTCAAGATAATACTGCTAAAATGAAGTTATTTTATAACATATTTCTAGTCATAGCTCTAGACTGTGTTTATTATGTGTTTATTATGAGTGGTCAGGGGAGATGAGGCTAAGAAGAAGGGGTATCAGTCTTTCTCTATGAGTAGTCCATATTTCCATTTCCATTTCACAGGCACATGTACTTAAAATTCAACCAAAGGCTGTAGAATTTTGCCATTCCTTCCATTTTTTAACATTGTCAAATTAATTGTATTAAATTTATTTTATTTTTAATATGTTCATCCAGTTTAATAACTAATATATATAATGACTGTGTGCATGCAAGCTAAGTCACTTCAGTTGTGTCTGACTCTTTGAAACCCTATGGACTGTCAGGCTCCTCTATCAGTGGGGCTTCTCCAGGCAAGAATACTGGAGTGGGTTGCCATGCCCTCCTCCAGAGGATCTCCTCTACCCAGCAGTTCATCCTGTGTCTACCATGGCTCCTGCACTGCAGGCAGAGTCTTTAGTGCTGAGCCACTGAGGAAGCCCATATAATCCATATACACATAATCAATATATATCTTGTCAGTAGAATGGAATTTAATTTTACCAAAACAACATTATTGACATCATAGAAATTTTCTGCTGAAAATACTGCTAACCTAAATGTATTTTAATATCAGACTTCCACCTTATACTTTAATATTATTATATTAAAAGATGAGATGGTGTTTCTGAGTGAAGTGTATCTGGAATTGATCTGATTCATTCTCTCTCTCTCTTGCTCTCTCACTCTCTGAGGGAATTTAGTGACAAGCCTTTTAGAGAGATGATGAATGTGATGTAATGTTTCTGAACATCAAGTTTTGTGTCTGTGGGGCGGGGTGGGGGGGAACCTAATTAACAGACTTAAAGTACTTCTATTCAAGCACTCCAGAAAGATAATACCAGTCACAAATGTTAAATATCTGTTTTGCTTTACTTTGCTTACTCATGCATTTATTCAATACTTGCAATGGCCGTTTATCTAAAATTAGGTGCAAAGTAATTTAGGCAACCATACCCTATGTGAAAGATTCTGTAGAAAGCTTTAAATCATAGTGACAGGCATTAGAACTTGCTTAAAGTAAATGCATTTCTGAATAACTCCAGAGGAAACAATAGACGGGAAAGCTGTAATATATCCTTAGGTCTCATAAGAAATTACTCAGCATTTACATATATGCTTCTTTAAAACAATAGAATTAGTCATACTATTTTCTGTATTTTTATTAAACCTGTTTAGAAGAATGTACAGCATGTATTTATTGGCTATTTTTTTCTGTCAGATATGTTTCTTGGTGTTTGAGTGCTATCATGTTATTGAACTCTCAAAATTTTTGAGCTAAATAACATCAGCAAAAAAAATACATTGATACCTTCATTTGATTAGGAAATGCAAAAAGAGATTAAACCATTTGCCTAAAGTCACAGGAGTACTTAGTGGCAGGCATGCTTCTTCAATGGCTCAGTGGGTAAAGAATCTGCCTGCAATGCAGGAGCCAATGGAGACATGGGTTCGATCCCTAGGTCAAGAAGATTCTCTGGAGGACAACCCACTCCAGTATTCATCCTTTGAAAATCCCATAGGTGGCAGAGCTTGGCAGGCTACAACGAAGTGTCACAAAGGGTTGGGCATGACTGAACATGTGTGCACAGTAAATGCCATCAGTAGGATTCCAGAGCCAGGTTCCTAACTTCTGTGCTATTTTCATTTCAGCCCTGTCACTGATTTCTGTGTGAGAATCCTGAAGGCCTTCACATTATTTGTCCCAGCTGTCACATATGAGCTGTCATTCTAAAATGTTGATGGAGACTTTAAGAATTTAACTCTTCTGTAAATCTCTAAATTTACGGAGTTCCAAAAAAACAGCAAGGAGAGATAAGAAAGCTTTCCTCAGTGATCAGTGCAAAGAAATAGATGAAAACAATAGAATGGGATAGATTAGAGATCTCTTCAAGAAAATTAGAGATACCAAGGGAACATTTCATGCAAAGATGGGCTCAATGAAAGCCAGAAATGGTACAGACCTAACAGAAGCAGAAGATATTATCAAGAGGTGGCAAGAATACACAGAAGAACTGTACAAAAAAGATCTTCACCACCCAGAAAATCACAATGATGTGATCACCCCGTAAGAGCCAGACATCCTGGAATGTGAAGACAAGCGGGCCTTAGGAAGCATCACTATGAGCAAAGCTAATGGTGGTGATGGAATTCCAGCTGAGCTATTTCAAATACAAAAGATGATGCTGTTAAAGTGCTGCACTCAATATGCCACCAAATTTGGAAAACATAGCAGTGGCCATAGGACTGGAAAAAGTCAGTTTCATTCCAGTTCCAAAGAAAGGCAATGCCAAAGAATGCTCAAAGTACTGCACAATTGCACTCATCTCACACAGTAGTAAAGTAATGCTCAAAATTCTCCAAGCCAAGCTTCAGCAATACATGAACCGTGAACTTCCAGATGTTCAAGCTCATCTTAGAAAAGGCAGAGGAACCAGAAATCAAATTGCCAACATCCACTGGATCATCAAAAAAGCAAGAGAGTTCCAGAAAAACATCTATTTCTGCTTTATTGATTATGCCAAATCCTTTGACTGTGTGGAGCACAATAAACTGTGGAAAATTCTGAAAGATGTGGGCATACCAAACCATCTGATCTGCCTCTTGAGAAATCTATATGCAGATCAGGAAGCAGCAATTAGAACTGGATGTGGAACAACAGACTGGTTCCAAATAGGAAAAGCAGTACGTCAAGGCTGTATATTGTCACCCTGCTTATTTAAGTTATGTGTAGATAACTTAAATATCGTGAGATACACTGGGCTGGATGAGTCCACAAGCTGGACTCAAGATTGCTGGGAGAAATATCAATAATCTCATATGCAGATAACAACACCCTTATGGAAGAAAGTGAAGAAGAACTAAAGAGCCTCTTGATGAAAGTGAAAGAGGAGAGTGAAAAGTTAGCTTAAAGCTCAACATTTAGAAAACAAAGATCATGGCATCTGGTCCCATCATTTCATGGCAAATAGATGGGGAAACAGTGGAAAGAGTGGCAGACTTTATTTTTGGGGCTCCAAAATCATTGCAGATGGTGACTGCTGCCATGAAATTAAAAAACAGCAGCTCCTTGGAAGAGAAGTTATGACCAACCTAGACAGCATATTAAAAAGAAGAGACATTACTTTGGCAACAAATGTCCATCTAGTCAAAGCTATGGTTTTTCCAGTGGTCATGTATGTATGGATGTGAGAGTTGGAGTATAAAAAAACTGAGTGCTGAAGAATTGATGCTTTTGAACTGTGGTATTGGAGAAGACTTTTGAGAGTCCCTTGGATTGCAAGAAGATCCAACCAATCCATCTTAAAGGAAATCATTCCTGAATATTCATTGGAAGGATTGATGCTTAAACTGAACCTCCAATACTTTGGCCACCTGATGTGAAGAACTGACTTCTTGGAAAAAACATTGATGGTGGGAAAGGTTGAAGGTGGGAGGAGAAGGAGAGGACAGAGGATGAGCTGGTTGGATGGCATCACTGATTCAATGGAGATGAGTTGGGGTGAACTCTGGAAGTTGTGATGGACAGGGAGGGCTGGTGTGCTGTAGTCCATGGGGTGGCAAAGAGTCGGACACAGCTGAATGACTGAGCTGAACTGAAATTTCTAAATTTAGAAAACTCACTGGACAACGGATTTAATTATCCATGTATTGCTTGAATTTTATAAATATGTCCAGAGTTATAAAATAATAGATATCTGCAACATATCAATTTAACAGTCAAGTGCTGCTATTTTGGATTCAAGGTTGTTGATGAATCGATATAACTCGGAAATTTGGGGACTGAATTTATTATATTATGAAGATGATCTCAACTTTTTATTCTGAAAAAGTGTATTCAGAAGTTTATTTTAGAAGATATTTTCTTTTAGGTTGTGCCACATTGCAAAACTAAAAGTTTTAGAATATTAGTAGTGTGATTAAAAAAAAAGAAAAGATCACTATGAAATGTATGCTAGTTAGACCTTCTAAACTTCTGACACAGAAGTGAATAGAAAGGAAACTAATTATAATGTTATTGAGAAAAAATTTAAACACTTTCTTAGAGAGTTAAGGGTATATGTAACTTTGAAAAGTTTTATAGAATAGTCTAGAGTCATATTTTCAAAGAAATCACCTGGGATATCTGAAAAAAAATTGCTTAGCTCTGGAGAAAGGTTGTGAAGTGGTTTCAGCCTTAGTATTTTCTGAAAACCAAGTCAAATTAATCTAAAAACATCTTTGCAATTTGAAAAATCATTTATTTTTATTTACTATCATGGAATATAACTTATTTTTTTGAAGAAGAATTTGGACAATGACTCACTTAACTAATCACCGAGTGAGTAGTTAACTGGAGCAACTTAAGGAGAATGAGCTTACACTTACCCCTGGGTAATAGGATATAGTCTCAACTATCTTTCTTTCTTTTTGTCACTCTTTCCCTTCTTCCCTTCCTTCCTTCCCTCCATCTCCTTTCTCTGTCTCTTTGGTTCTGTATTTTATAGGGCAGTGAAAGATTCCTGTAGCTGGTTATGAAAATTTCAGATACCTTAGAATTGCTTCCTGCATACAACCTCTGTTCAGGCTGCACAAAAATTACTATTCCTTTTACTCAAAAATACACATTTATATCTTGTTGCTTTTGATTATGGTGTGCCACAGTCCTTTTCTTAGCTTCAATTAAAATTCTACACTATTCTAAATTTCTACATAAGAACTTTGTTGATGAATTATTTTAATGGAAATAATTGTTCTATCTCAGAATCCTTAAATTCTGCTCAATATTTTATTATAACACTAATTTCATTTTGTCTTGGAAATCCTTAACTTATACATATGTACCACATAGTTCTTAAATGTTTACAGCATGGGCCAAATTCACTGTTAAATTTCCTTCTTATTACATAATGCTTTCTAATGCTTTCTAAATTTCCTTCGTATTATATAATGCTTTTCTAACTCTACTGAATAAAGTTTGAAACATTACCTATATCTACCCTCCCCCTGGGCTTCGCAGGTGGTGCTAGTGATAAAGGATCCGATTGCAATATAGGAGAAGCAAGAGATGTGAGTTCAGTCCTTGGATGGGAGAGATCCTCTGGAAGAGGAAACAGCAACCCACTTTATCCTTCCTGCCTGAGAAATCCCATGGACAGAAGAGCCTACCAGGCTATGGTACCTGGGGTCACATAGACAGAACTGAGCGACTGAGCATACACACTCCCTAAGTACAAAAATGTCTAACATTATTTCAAAACATTATATTTGTTATTTTGTGAATTTCTTACCCAGTTTTCATTTGGTGTTGTTTTAAAAATTTCATTGAATATTATTTATATACTAAGGCTAATTATCTTCTTATAAGAATTATGTGTACTTAACTTTTCATTTCCTTTAATTGAAGAAATTTCTTTCTTTATTTTTTTTTCTTTTGCAAATAGACTTTTTCAAATTCAGTAATCGAACAAATAATTTAAAAAGTCATCATTTTGACTGTCAAAATCACTGCAGATGGTGATTGCAGCCATGAAATTAAAAGATGCTTACATCTTGGAAGGAAAATTATGACCAACCTAGACAGCATATTGAAAAGCAGAGTCATTACCTTGCCAAAAATGGTCCGTCTAGTCAAGGCTATGGTTTGTCCAGTGGTCATGTATGGATGTGAGAATTGGACTATAAAGAAAGCTGAGCGCTGAACAACTGATGCGTTTGAACTGTGGTGTTGGAGAAGACTCTTGAGAGTCCCTTGGACTTCAAGGAGATCCAACCAATCCATCCTAAAGGAGATCAGTCCTTGGTGTTCATTGGAAGGACTGATGTTGAAAGCATCAATAGCTGAAGCTCCAATAGTCTGGTCACCTCATGTGAAGAGTTGTCTCTTTGGAAAAGACCCTAATGCTGGGAAGGATTGGGGGCAGGAGGAGAAGGGGATGACAGAGGATGAGATGGCTGGATGGTGTCACCAACTTGATGGACTTGGGTTTGGGTGGACTTCAGGAGTTGGTGATGGACAGGGAGGCCTGGCATGCTGTTGTCCATGGGGTCACAGAGTTGGACACAACTAAACGACTGAACTGAACTGAGCATCATTTACTTGAAACAAGAAATTCTAGCTCCTGGAAGACCAAGTTCCAGTTTGTTTCAATTTTTTATTCACTGCATGCAACAGTAACATAACAAGCAACTAAAACAGTTGCTACATGAATAAACAAAGGAATAGATGGCTGGGTGATATATTTGTGTTATATATGCCTCTTTACAAAGAAAAATTGATCTGGAAATTCTTACTGATCAAAACTTTGATTGAAAATGAAAGTTATTTATTTATTTCATCATCTTCTGAGTAAACTTTAAAAATATACATACAGCTTGGTCTTACATTTCAAACAAGCAAAGTAAAATTTTTATTATATTTATTGAAAGCATAAAATACTTTTTGTATATTTTATAAAAATACTATGACATATACATAACAAAAATTCACTGAAGTATTTCATATCATCTGATAAAATTTCACTGACAAGCATGATTTTTCTGGGAATCTAATGTGTTGAAAGTCTTGTTGAGAGTAATAAGCTTATGAGAACTAAGGTACTGAAGGAAAAGATAGTATGAAAAAGTGAAAGTGAAAGCATTAGTTGCTCAGTCATGTCTGATTCTTTGTGACCCTGTGGACTGCAGCCTACCAGGTTTCTCTGTCCATGGGATTTTGCAGGCAAGAATACTGGAATGTGTTGTCATTCCTTTCTCCTGGAGATATTCCCAATCCAGGTATCAAACCCAGGTCTCCTGCATTGTAAGCAGATTCTTTACTGTCTGAAGCCTCATTAAAGATAGTATGCTTTATTCCACTTAACAATTTTAAAGCTAGCAAAACAGGAGATGGAGAATTCACAACATTTTTAGTCATTGCTAAAACTAAAGTATTTCAAAGTCCATGGAGAGCACATAATGAAGTTGTATTAAAAAATGTTACAAATACATGCAAAATATGATGAAAAAGAATTCATTATATAAACATTCAAATGATCAAGTCTAGAAAAAAAGATTGAAAATAATGTTTGGATATTGAAACAACTTACACATCAGCAGCTTTGAATAATGTTGAAAAATTCAGAATGTAGAACTCAATCTTGGCATATCTTATACTGTAGCTTTAAAGGTATAGAGCTATCCATTTTGTTTAAAATAAAAAAAGAGAAAAGAAAAGAAACAACAACTTTAAGATGGTTTACAAGTCCTCAGCAAACTGCCTCTAGATAATTTCTGCAATTTCTCTTTTGTATTTGGCTCCGTGTCCTCTCCATCCTCAGAATATCAAGAATGACCTGTTCAATAGTTCAAATGCCTAATAAAATTGGATGGTAGCATTATTATCTCAAAACAACAACAACAACAACAACAAAACAGGAATAGGAGCATGAGCTTTGTGGATTAGATATGCATTGATTTTTGTGCATGTTTGGTATGTGTTGGCATTTTAGAAAATGCAATTGTCATATTCAGGAGGAAGTTAAATACATGAACCTTGAAACCCTTCTGGAAGTGAGATAAGGTTGGTAGTAATTTCCTTCTATATTTTAGTAGAAGGAAAGCTGATATTCAGTTATTATAGTATCTATTTGGCCATAATAGATAATTACAGATGGCCTTTTTTTTTTTCTGAGCATATGGACTTGTAGCACAACTATTGTTAATCATTCTGTATATGTTATTCAAATAGAATATTGCAACTTGATTTTCATAGAGGGAAATCAAGATGCAGATGGAGATAATTTGGGTATCCAAAACCAATTCTTATCTATTGTGCTTTCCCTTAATGAGGAAGAGTGAATGCGTAGACTTGTGTGAAAACAAAAGCCTGCCATCCATTCTCCCTACAGCTTATGCTCACTCATCTGAAAGGTAAAATGTATGAGCCTTTCAGGATTAATGTGTCTAATATTTCAACTGTGATTTTCCCAAAGTGAAAGAAACAGATATTTGATTTTTTCAACTTTTTTCTAAAAAAGTTGTTTAAAATTTGTAATAATTCTTCATCCATCAGTTTGTTGTCAGTTAAAATATTTGTTTTCCAATATCTGAAATGAGGAAAACATTGATCAAGATGCTTAGTATTGCTCCTATTTACTTATTTAGTTTGAGTTTGTGGAACTTTAGTAACTGTGGCAAGGAATCTAGTGTAACAGTTATTGGAAGGAGGATATCTTTACTTGTTTGCTTTTAAGATAAAACCATGCTTCCCAAAGTGATTTTCTTCCTTCTGTCTTTTATTTTGTTTTAAAAGGGACTGTAATGTCTAAATGCATTCACTGGATTCTCTTGTATCAGCCTTCTCAAAATAATTCATATTCATTATTAAAAGTTCTTGTTATTTCATATTTTCAGGTCCAGTGTATGTTTTCCTTCAGAAAGTGATTTCTTTCAGCATATTGTTTCAGTTTATTGATACTGTTTATTTCATTCAAAAGGAGTTCCAAAGGCAGAATTATTGGGTTTGAAAGAAACATCACAGTGTTTCATCTGTCTTTCTGTCACTAAGTACATAATAAGTTCCTAAAAGGATACTTCACTTTTGAAAATAAAAACCTTTAACTGCTCACTTTCCAGTTTTACTTCTCCTGATTACACTCACTCTGAATGTGTTTATTTGTTCAAACAGACTCAGATTTAAGCTTTTAGTTTTTAATAACCCATAATAAATACATTTAATCAGTTCTACCAGTAACTGACTTTTAAGATGATTATTTATCTTTCAAAGCAACTACTTTTAAAACATTTCTTTGGAGTTCCTCTACAGAAAGAAGAATTACTTTTTGCTCTGGGGCTTTTGTTTGGCTTCCTTGCTTCATTGCAGTTTGAAGAACTCGAATTTTAGGGCACAGGAGTATTTTCAAAGGCAACAGAACAATCAAGAAAAAAAAAAAAAAAGAAAATGGTACTGTTTAACTATTACACCCTCATCCCAGAAGAGGGCAGAGTTACTGACTGGTGTTTTTTTTTTTAATTAATTAATTTTAATTGGATGCTAATTACTTTACAATATTGTGGTGGTTTTTGCCATACATTGGCATGAGTCAGCCACAGGTGCATATGTGTCCCCCCACCCTGAACCCCTTCCTACCCCATCCCTCTGGGTTGTCCCAGAGCACCAGCTCTCAGTGCCCTGTGACATTCATCAAACTTGTACTGTTCACCTATTTTACATATGGTAATATACATGTTTCAATGCTATTCTCTCAAATCATCCCACCCTCACCTTCTCCCAAAGAGTCCAAAAGTCTGTTCTTTACATCTGTGTCTCTTTTTCAACCTTTCGTATAGGATCATCATTACCATCTTTCTAAATTCCATATATGTGAACTAATATACTGTATTGGTGTTTCTCTTTCTGACTTAATTCACTTTGTATAATAGGCTCCAGTTTCATCCACCTCATTAGAACTGACTCAAATGAATTCTTTTTTATAGCTGAGCAATAGTCCACTGTGCATATGTACTTTACAACTTCCTTATCCATTTGTCTGCCAATGGACATCTAGGTTGCTTCCATGTCCTGGCTATTGTAAACAGTGCTGCGATGAACATTGGGGTACACGTGTCTCTTTCAGTTCTGGTTTCTTCGGTGCGTATGCCCAGCAGTAGGATTGCTGGGTCATATGGCAGTTCTATTTCCATTTTTTTAAGGAATCTCCACACTGTTCTCCATAGTGACTTTACTAGATTGCTTTTCCAACAACAATGTAAGAGGGTTCCTTTTTCTTCACACCCTCTCCAGCATTTATTGTTTGTAGACTTTTTGATGGTGGCTGCTCTGAACAGTGTGAGATGATACCTCATTGTGGTTTTCATTTGCATTTTTCTCTAATAATGAGTGATATTGAACATCTTTGTATGTGTTTATTAGCCATCTGTATGTCTTCTTCAGAGAAATGCCTGTTTAGTTCTTTGGTCCATTTTTTATTGGGTTGTTCATTTTTCTGGTATTGAGCTGCATGAGTTGCTTGTATGTTTTGGAGGTTAATTCTTTTCAGCTGTTTTATTTGCTATTATTTTCTCCCATTCTGAAGGCTGTCTTTTCACCTTGCTTATAGTTTCCTTCACTGTACAAAAGCTGTTTACTTTGTTTAGGCCCCATTAGTTTATTTTTGCTTTTATTTCCATTACTCTGGGAGGTGGTCCATAGAGGATCTTGCTGTGATTTATGTCAGAGAGAGTTCTGCCTATGTTTTCCTCTAAGAGTTTCATAGTTTCTGGTCTTGCATTTAGATCTTTAATCCATTTTGAGTTTATTTTTGTGTATGATGTTAGAAAGAGTTCAATTTTCCACATTTTACACATGGTTGACCAGTTTTCCCAGCACCACTTGTTAAAGAGATTGTCTTTTCTCCATTGTATATCTCTGCCTCCTTTGTCAAAGATAAGGTGTCCACAGGTGTGTGGATTTATCTCTGGGCTTTCTATTTTGTTCCATTTATCTATATTTCTGTCTTTGTGCCAGTACCATACTGTCTTGATGACTGTTGCTTTGTAGTATAGTTTGAAGTCAGGCAGGTTGATGCCTCCAGTTCCATTCTTCTTTCTCAAGATTGTTTTGGCAATACTTTGTAAACAGTGGCATAGATGGAGAGAGGAGCTGAAGGATGGAGGAAAAAGCAGTGGGAAAAATGTGCTGAGGAATCCTTTTCATAACTTGCTGGAAAAACTGCTAAATGCCTGACTTGTGCCCACAGTTTTTATTGGCCTGACCCTTGGCACAAAGGAGGTTAAGGACCGAAGAATCCTCAGCCACTTGGGTAACAGCTACTAAGGTGCAGCAGACAGTGAAGACTTCGGGACACCCTGGGGAGAGCCCCCTGCCAGAGCCCCTCAATTGCACCTACTGTCACTGGCCTGTTTGCAGGGGGTGCAAGGAAACAAGAAATGAGATTGTAAAGGAATTAAGATTTTGTTAGTCGTATGTCCTTCCATACAGCTATAGGCACAAGAACCTCATACTATATCCAGAGGTCTTCTGGAATCTGAGACTGAGCTGCATGAGGATTCTGCCAAGTTTGTTTCTGTTGTCCCTGTTTCCATCCCGCTAGGCTTCTTGTCACTTCTACTGTGCAGAGATTCTTTTGCGGTCAGCTTCCACCATGCAGCTTTCGCCAAGTTGGGCTTCTTCTAAGCTTGGGCTCTGCCTCATTTGAACCGAGCTGAGGTTGTTTGAGCCAGGTTACATCTGGGACACCACACCAGATATGTTCGGGGAGTGTGTAATATCCTTCTGCAGCAAAGATTTGAAATGGTGGACCAGTGTTACAGCTTGGTTACAACTCAGCTTTATTCAGCAAGCAAAGTACACCCTTGAGGTATGAGGGCAGGCCGGCCCCAAAGTAGAGGCTTCAATCTGTCTTGGCTTCGTCTTTTATATTTTTCTCTCCTTCCCTCATTGAGCCTGCTCTATGCAAATAGGGCTAGCCAAGAAAAGGGCATGTTTGTTTCACCTGAAATTCTCAGTTTGGTAGGTGGATTTGCTTTTGCTCTGTTTTCACAGGCTTTTCTCTTTTATTTGTCTTTCAGCCACGGCCATTTTGGACTCATTTTTCCTATTCTAACTACCTAACATATATATATATGTTTGTGTGTGTATACACAGAACATATATGGATATATGGATAAATGGATATATATATGATACACTAGATGTTATATATATATATATATAGATATATATATAATAGATATTATATATAGAGAGAGAGCTATATCTAGCTATTGGAGAAGGGCATGGCAACCAACTCCAGCATTCTTGCCGGGATAATTCCATAACAGAGGGGCCTGGCAGCTTACAGTCCATGGGGTTGCAAAGAGTCAGACATGACTAAGTGACTAAGCACATATCTATTTATATACAATAGATATGATAGATATAATTGTATGGATATATTATATAGATAATAAAATATAAATAACAATATAATATATATTACTGTTTTATATAATATACACATATAATACAATATAATAATATATATAATAATATGTAATATAATACAAGTAATATATATATGATATATGTATATGCATTGCTTTATTATATATTGCATATATTAATATACACGTATAAATTAATATTAAATATTCTATAATATACTGTATACTAATATCACATATTATATATTTATATAATATATACTATATAAATATATATATTATATAAATGGTATATACATATTAACATTAAATATTAATATATTATGCATAGTAGTATATTAATATATTATATATTGTATAGAATATATATTTTACAATAATATATATTATATTTTATTGTTTATAATATATATTGCTTTAATATATTATATTGTTATATATAATGTTTTCTTTATCACATATAATATATATTATATAATAATTATACATTGTTTAATATAATAAATATGAATACATATATCATATGTATTATAAATTTTATATATATTAAATCAATAATATAAACTACATTAAAAACATAAATTTAATAAATTAAATATATATATAAATTGGTTAAATGTATTATATATTATAAAAATATATAAATATAAGATAACTATAATATTATATATAACTATATATTGTAATCATATAATATACAATATATATGTTTATAATGTATAATATGACTATATATGAGTATATGAGAATAATATTAGTATAATATGATATTATATTTATATCATATTTATATTGCTAATATCAATAACACAACATATTTATATTATTAATAAAATATTATATTATATATGTTTTTTTATATATAATATAAAAAATATATATTATACATGTATAGTATAATATGAGTATAATATGATGTTATATTTATAACATATTTAAATTACTAATATCAATAACATAACATATTTATATTATTAATAAAAATATTTATATTATACATATGTTATTTTATATATAATATAAAATATATATAAAATATAAATGTTTTTATATATATTAAACACAAAGTATAATATAAATTATATATTACATAATATTAATATTATTATAAGCAATATTATAGATTTAAAATATTATTATAAATAATATTATATTATTTATATTTATAACACAAATATTCTATTATATATACTATGTATTATATATTATCATCATTAATATATATTATAATATACATAAAATACACACATAGTATATATAAAATATTTTTATAATATATATCATAAATTATATAGTAATATATAATTATATATGATATATGATCCATGGGGTTGCAAAGAGTCGGACACAACTGAGCAACTTCACTTTATTTTCTTTTTAGGATCTTGAGTTTATAATGGTCCTTCTGAATTCAGTGAACATGGCAACCTTATTGTTTATCTCAGTTCTTGAAAAATGTTTCAGGTAATTAAAAGTGGTAATTGCAGTTTATAGTCCTGATTAGTGGACCAACACTAATCCAAAGGTTAAACCATTTAAGTCTAACATGGTCAACATTTATGTAATTTTTAACCTAATTTTTTTTAAAGGCAGAATTTGGTGATATTTATCTATCATAACCAAAGAATGCATAAAAAATAAATATTAATTTTCCCTCTCCAAACACTTAAATGTTTTCACAAAACCTATATTTCCTATTGGTTAAAAATTATAGTGCCTATTGAATAAACACTAAGCATATGAAGTTAAGAGTTAAAATTATACTTGTTAAAATTATATTAGGAGTTAAAGTGTATTATACTTTCATATATCACTTTCATCATAAACATAACAGTTATGCTGTAATTGGTGGTTAATGAAACATTTATGTATATGTGATTATATTGCAATTTTAACTAAAGAGGTTTACACCAAATATGGAAGGGTATTAATGTATAATTAGATATTTTCTCTATTTACATAGTAAATATGTAAATTTTTATTTTTAAAACATATTTTACATAGTAAATTGCTTTCATGAAAATTACCATATAAATATGCATATTTTCAAAAAATATTTTACAGCAAACTATGTAGTTGATATAAAAGATGTTATAATGAGGTAACTTGGGAAAGTTTGACTTAAAATAAAACATATTTTTCCTAAGAAATTCTCTTTTAGGGGCAGTTTGTATTCTTGAGAATGTCTCACTTACTTGAACACCCATCTGCAAATGGAGTAGACCCTTGCCACATACAAAGTAAATTTCCTAAGAATTTTGGGACTCACTAAGTACATAAAAATGCATCATAAAATTTAACTCACCAATAAAATGTAGTGAAATAAATCTGAAATGTAAAAGCAACCTCTGTAGACCCTTAATAATTTTATAAATCCAGGGCTAAAGTCATCTATTAACTGTACCAATATATTCAGAATGAGCCTTCACTGAAGCCATTTTCTATATTTCTTTTTAAAATTTAATAGTTCCTATGGATTGTTTGTAAGTGATGAACCACTGCCAAATTGGATATTCCTGTTTTTGTTTTATATTAAATCTCTATTTTCTAGCTAAGAATCATCTCTTTCTGGGTCTTAATTCAAGAAAAATTACAGTGTTCTTACTAAGGGCTACGCCTCCTTCTATGCTCTGTGGCTAGCTCACCTGCCTGTCCTAACAGAGCTTACCTTCATTATCATCCATTATCATCAGTAGCATTTGCTTTGTATTGCTTTTATTATTTGTTTATTGGATGTGCAGCATGCAGTATCTTAGTTCCACCCCTGAAATGGAACCCATCCCCCTTGCAGAGGAAGGCCAGAGCCTCAAGCACTAATCTGTGAGGGAAGTCCCCTTGTGTTGCTTTTATAATAAAAGATCTAAACATCTTATCATGACCTATAATGTCTTAAATGATCTGTGTCTTTCTCCAATCTTATCTTTTACTCCCTCTGTGCAGTTCTTCTCTAACAGTAGTATTTCCCATTCTATTTCTACAACACAGATGCACTTAACGTTTCTTGCCTCTCCTTCCTCTGATAGAGGATTTTTCTCAACTTTTTTTCCTGGCTGGGTCACTAACTTCACACAAGTCTTAACTCCTATGTCACATACATAGAGATCCTGTGACTACAAAATCCCTCTCTTCCTTTCCCATTATATCATCTGCCTTTCATGCAACATTTAACACAATTTCTTTGTCTATTTCTGTCTCTTGGCCTTAGAAGAATGTAAGATGAAGAAAAGAGAAAGTGTAGTAAGCAATCAATAGTTATTTGATTCATGAACAAATAAATGGAAACTAGCTAAAAATAAAAAAAAGCTTCTTTAAGAAGCTGCATTTTATACCTGGAAGACTCATAATACAGATTAGCATATGAAAGGTTCTGCATACTTTGTAGTAAAGAAACCTATTTTGTTTTCTTTGACCCATAGTTTCCAAAGCCTTTTTGAAGATGAAACGTTTGTTTTCATTTGTTTTTCGAATAGTTATCTATTAACATCTCTCTTAACTATAGTTTTTTTGAACACTTGATAGTGAACATTATTTTTTTCTTATCCTATTGAGATTTTTATAATTCAAAATAAATTTAAGTAAGCATTCTAATAAATACATGAAAAAAGTTTAAAGTATTGAGAGAGTCAGAATATTTTTCTAAGTGAAGTGAGTTTAGTTCAGAAAGAAAAAGGCATTTTCCCATTACTTTCTTGCCCATAGTTGACAGTTGATGGAACAGTACATGGAGTAATATGTTTTCCTTTTGCTTTCTAAATTTGTATTAAGCCCATAGCAATTCTGCAGCAAATTTAATGATATTTTGGGGGAAAATGTCTAATATAAAATATTTTATTATAAAAGTTCTGAAACATTAAAGCTATACTATATCTGCCTCTATGTTTGACAACATGGAAAGGAAGTACTATAGTTGTAGGGAGGATGGAGAATGTTTTTAGAAATGAAAGTGAAAACCTGAACTGAATAGACATTATTCCCTAGTGCTCAACTCTGTGGGATATTTTTATTGTATTTTGTATTTGACAAAACATAGTTTTTCATGTTCAAATTTTAGGAAAATTGAGCCTGTGCTGGCATAATGGATTAAGTTACAAATTCTCTTCCCATTTCTCAAGTGATATACTGAAATATATTTCTGAAGTGATACATTAAAATGTATTTAGTATAATTCCTTCATGAATTTTTTAATAAAAAGGGAAGATGTAGCTTTAAAGGATTTGGAAGTCTTTTTCAGGGTGTTATTTTTATCATTTCTTCTTATTTGCAATGAAGATAGGTTAATAAACTTCCATTTAAAGAAATATTGTTCATTCCAAAAATGAATCTTAAGTGAACTAAAGAAACTCTGCCCTAGGTTTTAGATATTACATCATTCCCATCAACTATTAATCTTCAAGACTTAAGAAAAAAAATACTGCCTATCTCCACTGAATTCAAACTATTACTCTGAAGTTCAAGGTACCCACATTATTACCAGTTTAAGAAAATATACTTAAAAATACACTGTGACTCTTGAGATCATGTCACACAAATATTGCTTCCTTCCTAAAATGAGCTTTAGATAAGCCTAAATAAATCAAATCAGCTAATAGATTTTTTTTTCCTTTTACCAGATTACTTGGACTGAATGATTAATCTAGTGACCCTTTTAAGAAACATTAAGAACAATTAAGGGATTGCCTAAGATTATTTCCAAACTCAGCTGCCACAACTATTTTACTGTTGTTCAGCCTAGGTTGTGTCAGACTTTTTGTGACTCCATGGACTATAGCTCACCAAGTTCTTCTGTGCATGGGGTTTTCCATGTAAGAATGTTAGAGTGGGTTGCCATTTACTTCTCCAGTAGATAACACTAAAGCTCATTTACAACTGTTGGTTCTATCTAAAACAGTTTTAATAGTGCATACTAGGTAGGAGTAGACATTCATATTCTTTTCTTGAACTCGTATTTTACACTAGACCCCATGCTATACACATTATGTGCACGATCTCATTTAATTTTCATAAAAACACCTAGGTAGCCAGTAAACACAATCCCTAATTCAAAAGCAGGACAGAATTAAAAAAGTGCACCATAGAAACATAACTTCTTGCTGGCAATGTGTATCGAGGCCTGGGGATGTAGGATTGGGATAGTGGATAAAGAATTTGTAGTTGAAAGATAGAGAAAGAGCAGGAAGCAACTGAAAATTAACCTTTTTTTTTAAAAAAAAAAAGAAATTGAATACTGGAATTCCATGTGAAAAAGCAAAAAAGGATTGCTTTTGAGAGACAAAAAAGAAGAGTAGCCTCAGAGCAAAATGATACAATTTTCATAAAAGGTGGTCAATAGTGTTAATGGAGATATTGAGGTCAGAATTTCATACAACCGGTCTATATTTTTGAGTTTGGAAGCACTTTAGATATCAACTAGATCATCACATCATGCTCAGATGAGAAACTGAATAATTAATGACAATTCATTTTAATCATTCACTGAACATTTACTTGGCCTCTACTAAATTTCAAGAACTTGGTTGGTTATTTTTCATAACAACGCTTGGCTTACTCCTAAGATATGCAGTATTTGAACAGGAGATATACAAATAATTATGACACAGCATGATAGACGCTGTAAGAGAGTCATGTTAAAGGGTAAGAGCTAGGTTGTAGGTCATTGCTATTTTGGTAAAAAGTAGATAGGGCACAATTAGGAACTGTTTTTCAGGTAGTGTGAGAATTGATCCATGCCTGGAAGACTAAGTAGGAGAGTCAGGTCTCAGGATGAAGGAAAAACATTAGAGGTTGAGGAATACAAAATATGTGCAAAAGCATGGGGTATGAAATATTTCAGTATCTGTGGAAGGACGTGTAATATTGGTATGGCCTTACCTCATAAAAAACTGTATTTCCCATGATTCTCTAGTTGTCTTTTCATGCTTCACCTCTATTAGTTTCACATAATAGAGGTGATAACAGATAATCAAGAAAATTAGAGGGCTAGAGGGATAAATAGGGAGATTGGGATTGACATATACAAACCATTATATATAAAATATACAGACAAGGAGTCAGTTGTTTTTGCCTTTTCTTCAAGCAACTGAGGCTCAGACGGTAATACAGTTGACCCAGGTTCAATATGTAGTTTGGGAAGATCTCCTGGGGAAGGAATGGCAACCCACCCCAGTATTCTTGCCTGGAGAATTCCATGGACAGAGGAGCCTGGCCGGGGGGCTGCAAAGAGTCAGATATAACTGAGTGATTTTCACTCACTCACTATATAGTGAGTAATATATAGTGATATATGCTAATAAGGATAATAGCAAAAGGAACTCTACTTAATACCCTATAATGATCTATATGAGAAAAGACTAAAAAAGAATGGATACTCGTATAACTGATGCACCTTGCTGTACAGCAGAAACTAATATAACATTGTATGTCAACTCTACTACAATATTTTTTTTTTAAGAATTAGGAAAAAGTGTCTCTTTTAGTGTTGTATCAACTCTGCCATCTTTAATTTTCTAGCTTATATTGAAGGACTTTGTGAGTACTTAATACATGTTGTTTCTTACGGTACACAAGCTGCTATGCCATAGATAAAGCATATAACAAAACATACTCTATTTCTCTTTTGATTGTATTTGCTTGTGTTTTGACAATTAGTTACATTTCCCAAATAGGTTCTCAATATGTAAAGTTCAGTATCATAAACACAAACACCTATGATAGTCACATATGCTAAGTCCCCAAGAGTGGAGCTAGACAGTTGCCCAGTGCATTCACACTTTGTGTGGTTGGTGGAGCTGTGCCTCACAAAGAAATAGCTGTTGCCATGGGGGGGGGGAGGTGAAATTAATTCCCAGGGAAAGCATTTTTATTCCAAAATATCTAAGTACTCTAACTGATCAGTAAAACTTAGGACCAATTTGGGTTAATAACATCAAGCTGCCTTTCATTCTTATATTTTTAGAATTTAAGTAAGTGATTTCTATAGCTTTTATGATATGGGTAATTTATCTGGATGTGCTTTCTTTGATAATTTTATTCTCATCTCTAAAGCTGCCCTATGGTCCCTTCTATGTATTAATCTGTTTTGGAAAGAGAATTAAATGAAAAACATTTAGTTATAATAGCTTTAATACGAGTAGATTGTGCTAAGAAATAGCAGTTTAAGTATTCACTGAGGACAACATGGAATAATGCAGAAAACTAAGACTTACTCCATAAACACAGCATCAATTAAGGGAGGCATAAAACTAATTTTGAAAAACATCACATGGCACATTTTCCAACTGACGGAGAAAAGATCTAAGAGAGAACTGATACGCAATGAGACATTCTCACTCTTGACAATAGAAGTATTTAAATGCATTTTTAAAATTACCAAACCTAAATTTTAGGAATGCTATGTAAGATATATGTCTCATCCCCACTTTGATAAATAAGTGTGGTTATATAGTGTTTTATTACCAAGAATACAAAGAATTAATATGGACAAAGTTTTTAAATCTTCAGCTAATACAGAGAAATTACCCCATATTCCTCACAATCTACAATTTTATCACCACCCTAGAAAAGTGTATTATCAAAGAAGCACTTGAAATTCATAAATCTGTATCAGAAAATATGTGTACAATGATGATCAAAATACATGCCATTTGGAATAGAAATCAAGCATTTGTGAGTGTGTGAGTGTGTATGCATGTGTCTAGTGGTAGATGCACAGGAACACTTTACATATAAAAAGAAAATATTTACTTTGCCAATATATAAGTACACAATGAGGAATAGTCCTAAAACTATTAGAAGCTTTGGGGGGAATCCTTTAACCCTGGCAATCAGCATTGATCTAATATTCCAATCTGGTATCATTTCTCAGTCTTCTTCCTTTTGTATTTATGTTTTCTTCTTTACGGCACTTAGTCACGGCCTTCTTTGGAAATTATTTTAAAAGTATTTTTGTTGATATGTGATGTAAATTTTCCAGGTAATAAAACCATTAATAAATTTATTTTATTTCCTTAAATATATCATACAATGCTTTAGACTCTCCAAAAGACTCAGGGGGAAAAAGTTTTTGACTTCAATAAATCCAATTCAAACCAAGATGGTAATGTTGTTTCCCTGTTTTCAATTTTCTTCTCTTTGCCATTACTGGTGAGTGTATAGTCTGGCTTCTTTGCATTAAATTCAAATCAGAAGGAATATTTCTGTTCATTCATGAATAATCTAGTAAACAAGACTGTTTCCTAAATACATCTCTTTTTTAACAGGCCATTTTGTGTCTATTCATATTATACTTTAAAGAATGCTATCAATTTTGAAAAAGCTTTTATCAAAAACTTACAAATAAAACCAGCCAACAAACAAAATGCTATTCTCCATTTTCTATAAGAATCATCAGCTGCGTTTAAAGCATCTTTGACCTTACATTTACCTGCTTTTTCCTTATTCTCTCTCTGTTCTGCTCTGTTTCTTTTTTGCTTCCTACAACTTGAATTGTTGCATTCCCTAAGACTTGGTTCTTGCCCATATGTCTTCTCTTGGTGCACTTTTTCTGGCAATATTGTGTCTCACTAGCATGTCAGCTGTGAGATGACACTGTGAAAGTGCTACACTCAATATGTCAGCAAATTTGGAAAACTCAGCAGTGACCAAGGAGTGGAAAAGGTCAGTTTTCATTTCAAACCCAAAGAGTGCTCAAACTACCACACAATTGCACTCATCTCACGCACTAGCAAAGTAATGCTTAAAATTCTCCAAGCCAGGCTTCAGCAATATGTGAATCATGAACTCCAGATGTCCAAGCTGGATTTAGAAAAGGCAGAGGAACCAGAGATCAAATTGCCTACATCCACTGGATCATCGAAAAAACAAGAGAGTACCAGAAAAACATCTGTTTCTGCTTTACTGACTATGCCAAAGACTTTGACTGTGTGGATCACAATAAACCATGCAAAATTCTGAAAGATATGGGGATACCAGACCACCTGACCTGCCTCTTGAGAAATCTATATGCAGATCAGGAAGCAACAGTTAGAACTGGACATGGAACAGACAGACTGGTTCCAAATAGGAAAAGGAGTACGTCAAGGCTGTATATTGTCACCCTGCTTATTTAACTTATATCCAGAGTACATTATGAGAAATGCTGGGCTGGAGAAAGCACAATCTGGAATCAAGATTGCTGGGAGAAATATCAATAACCTCAGATATGCAGATGACACCATGCTTATGGCAGAGAGTGAAGAACTAAAGAGCCTCTTGATGAAAGTGAAAGAGGAGAGTGAAAAAGTTGGCTTAAAGCTCCACATTAAGAAAACTAAGATCATGGCATCTGGTCCTATCACTTCATGGCAGATAGATGGGGAAACAATGGAAACAGTGGCTGACTTTATTTTGCTGGGCTCCAAAATCACTGCAGATGGTGAATGCAGCCATGGAATTAAAAGACACTTACTCCTTGGAAGGAAAGTTATGACCAACCTAGATAGCATATTGAAAAGCAGAGATGTTACTTTGCGAACAAAGGTCCGTATAGTCAAGGCTATGGTTTTTCCAGTAGTCATGTATGGATGTGAGAGTTGGACAGTGAAGAAACCTGAGTGCCAAAGAATTGATGCTTTTGAACTGTGGTGTTGGAGAAGACTCTTGAGATTCGCTTGGACTGCATGGAGATCCAACCAGTCCATCCTAAAGGAGATCAGTCCTGAATATTCATTGGAAGGACTGATGTTGAAGCTGAAACCTCAATACTTTGGCCACCTCATGCGAAGAGATGACTCATTGGAAAAGACCCTGATGCTGGGAAAGATTGAAGGCAGGAGGAGAAGAGGACGACAGAGGATGAGATGGTTGGATAGCATCACTGACTCGATGGACATGGGTTTGGGTGGACTCAGGGAGTTGGTGATGGACAGGGAGGCCTGGCGTGCTGCGGTTCATGGGGTCACAAAGAGTCAGACACGACTGAGCGACTGAACTGAACTGAGCATGTCAGCAATCCTTTCAAATGATGTTCTTTGCCTCACTTTCTCCCCTTAGCTCTCACTGCAACTCTCTCCTCTTAAACATTGATAACTGAGTGTTAATTTGGTACCTCAGTGTGACCAGCAAGTTCATTAACCTTTGTCTTGTACTTGCTTCTCTCACTGATCTGTTACCTATCCGTAGCACCAGCCTGTTCCCAGTCATTCTGCTCATAGTTTTCAATCTCTGTTCTGAGTAAGCATGGGGTCCGTGTGGTTCTGAGTCTCACTCTCTTCCTCTCTTACAACAAGAGCAGCTGTACTTTTATTTATACATAGTTTATAGAGTTTCTGGATGAGATTTGATTTGTCAATAAAACAATCAGTAGAGTAAACTTGACAACCACTGATGTATTTGAAAATTCTCAATGCTGTTCTTAATCATTCCCTTCCTCCCATGGTCAATCAACATCTCAGGGCTTTTTTTTTTTTTTTTTTAAAGTTGATTATCATGTGTGATTTTTTTTTTTAATTTATTTATTTATTTTTTTTACTTGTTTTTGCCATACAATGTCATGATATCAGGGCTTTTAAATTCATGTTACTTTTGCTGGAAAAAGTAAAGTTTTGCTAAACTATCTCCCAGAGCCAGATGATCAGGTTGCCATATATTAATGGGCTCTCTTATTATATTATGTCTCCAAAGGTGGTTATACCCTTTCTCTAAGCCTTAGCTTAGTCAAACTTCTTTTTCCTAAACTAACTATTCTATTTATTTTATTTCTATGTTAAAAAATCCCTTCTTCATAAATCATCTCATTCAACTTTGCATGTGATAATACTACTTATTCTTCAAGCAGTAGTACAAAGAAATCTTCTTTGGAACCCAAGACAAAAATAATATCTTTCTTCTTAGAACTTTCAAAGCATTTTTTCATGCTTCTCTATTTCATATATTCCTTTTTATGCTTAATTGAGACATATGACATATAATTTCTACTACAATCTTGGTCTAGAGATTCTCTTTTTACCTTATTTGTAAATTATTTCATATCTACTGAATGCCTAATATAAAACTTTAAAAGTATGTTCAATAAATCAGTATTTTTTTTAATTCCTTCCTTTTTCAGATAAGAAGCAACAAAGAACATATGTGTGATAAGGTAACTTGCCTGCTTCTGTAAAGCCAGTTGGTGTCAGGGAAGCAAGGAGGACTCATATATATTAATTATCCATCCTAGTTGTAAGAAATACTCTGATATTCCCTGTGGTATGCACCTAAATTCCTCACTTTATATGTTTGAAGCATGTTTAGTGTTCATCGACCCAGACAAGGCTCCAAAAGAGGAATCCCACCAGGCCACTGGAGTTCTACAACTCAACTTCATAATGGTTTATTTATCAAATAAGTTTTAATCAAGAACTAGATATAGATTTGGTCACCAAAACGTCTTTCGTATAAAGTTTCTAATAAGGTCATAAAATTCATCTGTTGAAGAAGAGAACTTTACTTCAACAATATGTGTTGAGTTAAATCAACTTTAATGAAAATTACATTTCAGTCTCTTCTCATTCTTCAGAAAGCAAGACCTCATCAACAGGCTTACAATAGGAAAGAATGTGTATTTCTTAAGATATTTCCACAGTTAAAGTCTCTATCCTGGCTACTCTTTTTTCAAAATGGTCTATGTATACTTAGGATGGTCTCAGCTTTCTAATTTCAGTACCAAATGCACTTCCCAAATAATGTATTGTTCTCATTCTTAACATATAAAGTTGATAGCATGGACCAGTCATTGCCAAGGCAGGTTAATGATCAATATAAGCAAGGTGACCTTCACAAATACACATTTCAGAGCTCTAATGTCAGGTTTACTATATCAGAATTCTCAAGGGATATGATTTAAGATTGAATATATATCTTTAAAATATATCCACCAACACAACCTCCCAGTATTTCTGAACATAAGCTAGATTTGGCAAATAGAGATAAGAACTTATTCTGTGCTTCTCAGGAAAACAAAACTAGAGAAGATGTTACATGTTAACAGATTAAACTTGAACTCTAGAGAAAAAACAGAAAGAAAATTTTCTAGTAAAAATATAAAGAAGTAGGTTCTCTATACTATGTCTGAACTCTAGAAAAATACAGTGTTAAAAACTGGGATTGTTTAGTCAGTGTTTGGAGAACAATCCACTAAATCATCTATAGCAAACAATTCCCTTAATTTAACTGAGTTTATCATTTTAGTCAAAGTATTATAATTAATTATATTAAGTATCATTGAGAGAAATTAATACCATCTATTTGTTTTACAAATCCATAATTCACTAGTAAAAATTTATCTTGCTAAAAACAATTTTTATAAAATACAGTCTCTAAATAAATTCTTAAGGATTTATTTCCCAACATATGAAAATTCCAGGTAATAAAATTTATGGTAAAAGTTGGATATGCTATCAGTATTTCTGGCATGAAGAATTATATTGCTCATTTTTTGTATAGTAGACATTTATTTATCATTTCTAGATACCAGATACTAAGCTAAGCACTACAAATACAAAGAAAATTAATTTTTTAGTAGCTTTAGGAGACTTCAGATTAGCAAATTTGCCTTCATCTTTAAAATTTGTCTGTATGATCTTATTTTCTATTTATATGTTGCTAATTTTTTAAGTATATCTTATGGTAGGCATTTCAAATCCACAAACTTTTGGGGGAAAAGGATATAAAGTGCAATAAAATGCTTTAAAGGGTTATAGATTAGCCTGCAAAACTCCGACTAATAAAGACTACCTCTTGCATCACTGTAAGAAGACAAAGATTGGAAGATACCAAGACTGCTGAGAAGTCCTGCATCAGAGGAACCTGTGTGAGAGGAAAATCACTAAGAAAAACACATAGTTGACATAGCAGTTTATAGTCTTGTTTAGAGTTAGAAGAACAAGGATGATGCATTTCCATGTGATTGGAATTTATGGTGAAATATAAACTAATAAAACCTCCAGTACTTCAGATGTGTGTTTTTAGGTTCCTCATTTTGGGCAAAGTCAGATAAAGATGTATCTGTTACCATTAAAATAGTTAGTTTGCATTGCTTACATTAACTAATGGGCAAGATCAAAAGAGTCTGGATAGAATGGAAGAGCAAATGAAAATTAATAGAACTTAATATGGAATTCTGAAATCAATTTTAAAAATGACATGTGAGAGTTGCTTGGTATAGTTGTTTTGTACTGGTTCCTCATGGCAGGATACAGTTTCATTGCTTAGGCATATGTTTTGGTTGATCAGTGCTTCTGACCTACCCCCTATTAAATATTTGACTATCTTCTCTGCTGGGAAGTATAAATGAGGATTGTTAGTTACTATAAAATTATTGGTCATCTCTGGAACTTATTCTTCTAAGAGCTCTAAAAATATAGAGTACATACAATTCTTGGGCTCCAAAATCACTGTGGAGGGTGACTGCAGCCCACAAAATTAAAAGATGCTTGCTCCTTGGAAGAAAAGATATGACAAACCTAGAAAGCATATTAAAAAGCAGGGACGTCACTTAAAGGTCCATATAGTCAAAGGTATGGTTTTTCCAGTAGTCTTGTATGGATATGGGAGTTGGACTGTAAAGAAGGCTGAGTGCTGAAGAACTGATATATTCAAATGCTGGAGAAGACTCCTGAAAGTCCCTTGGACAGCAAGGAGATCAAACCAGTCAATCCTAAAGGAAATCATCACTGAATATTCATTGGAAGGACTGATGCTGAAGCTGAAGCTCCAATATTTTGGCCACCTGATGTGAAGAGCCAACTCATTAGAAAAGACCCTGATTAGAAAGATTGATGGCAGGAGAAGAGGGTGGCAACAGAGGAGAAGATGGTTGGATGACATCATCAACTCAATGGACATGAGTTTGAGCAAACTGTAGGAGGTAGTAAAGGACAGCAAAGCCTGGCATGCTGCAGTTCAGGGGTCAAAAAGAGTCGGACATAACTTAGTGACTGAATAACAACAACAGCAATATACAATAAATATAGTATCAGAGAAAATGGAAATGAATGCATATGTTCTTGTCATCCAATTAAATGTGACTGAACAGTTAGATAAAGTTTCGAAAAAAGGTCATATGATTTCAACTCAATGAATATGAGTCGCTCAAACTCACTGGACATGAGTCTGAGCAAGCTTTGGGAGATGATGAAGGACTGGGAAGCCTGGTGTGCTGCAGTGCAAGGTGTCACAGAGAGTCAGGACTGAGTGACTGAACAACAACAATAGAATCTGCAACAAAAAAGATGAAAGTACAATCATACTTCTAAGTGTATTTTTCCCAGCTCATATTTAATCTGGAAAATTGTTTACAAGTATCTCTATTGACACATTGGGAGGGGCTAAAAGCTATGACATACAAGTACTTGCGTATTCAGGAAGGAAAGCGTTAGTTGCTCAGTCGTGTCTGATTCTGCGACCCCATGCACTGTGTTCCCCAGGCTCCTCTGTCTGTGGAATTCTCCAGGCAAGAATACCAGAGTGGGTTGCCATTCCATTCTCCAGGGGATCTTCCAAACCTAGGGATCTAAGCCTGGTCTCCTGCATTGCAGATGGATTCTTTACTATCTGAGCCACTAGGGAAGGAAAAAAGAATGAGAAGACATAGCAGAAATAAAACAGAAATAAAAAAGATAAAATTTTCCCCTGTGAAATGGATGTAAGAAAGAACTACTAACACTAGTGTAAAATTTGAGCATGAGAAAGTGAGTTATTAATCACAGATACAATTCAAGGGGGCATTAGATGAACACTGATTTATCTAGTGAAAAGGAGGAAATGTGTTAGAACTGAACGATGTGATTTCTCAGTTGTCATTCAAATCTGAGATTATTTCATTCACTAATTGGCTGAAGCAGTGAATCTCAACTGGGGGTAGTTTATCCCCTCCAGGAGAACATCTGGCAAGGCTAGAATACATTTTTGTTTGTCACAAGTAGGGTGGTTCTAGTGGGTGCAGACTAAGGATGCTGCTAGATATCTTAAATTGTGCAAGTGTTCCTCAACAAAGTTGGGTGTTCCGCGGCAAAGATCTATCCATTTAAGATGTGAATATGGCAGCATCGGTAAATACTAAAGCTAAATTGATAACGATTTCCATTTACTAAAATATAACCAGTTCCATGTTTATGGGATACTTAAGCCTCATAAATGTCAATTTAAAAACAGATATACTCTCAACTTACTGATTTTGTAAGACAGTGATGTTTCTCACATTTTCCAATATATATCCAAATTTTGAGTTTCACTTTGTATCATTCTTTTTCTCCTTTATGACTTACTTGGCACGTGTTCCTTATTTGTCCGACTGTCCTGCTTTAAGTTTGATTTCTACCATTCAGTTTTCCTATTAGTGACAGTGATACCTTGCTTTCCCCAAAATGCTGGCCATATTCCAACTGAGTAATTATATTTTGCCTTTCAGTATTTTTCTTGTAGTTTTCTGAAATATTGGGCAATTTTCTTACATATTTAAAGTATGTAATCTTTAGGAAATGGCAACCTTTCAAATGAGAGAATCAAAAATGAAGATCAATGCTTATGTGGTAAATCTACTGTTACTATTACTATTTTTCTCTTTTAATTTCTGAAGCATTAGGGTTTTCTAAAATGGAGGAGTATTAGTAGCAGACTCATCATTTGTGTATGTCATGCTTTGTTTTCTTTATTGGATAACATTTTGCTAAATTATATTAATTAAACAATGAATGTAGAGTTTTTATGTGACAGATGTTGTAGGTACTTTGTAAACATTAATTTATTTAATATTTATAATAAAATATGAGGTCTAGGTATTACTACTATTTCATTTTGTCAGTGATGAAATAAAGGCACAAAGAAATTAAATAAGCTCTCCAAAGCCATTCAGCCAAGAAGTTGGATAGCTGCTTTCAAACCCAGGTAGTCTAGCTTCACAATCCATACTTTTAAACAGTAAGTTATGCTGCTTCTCCAGCACTTCGATCCCTGAGCCAGGAAGATTCCCTGGAGAAGTGAGTGGTGATCCACAACAGTATTCTCACTTGGGAAATTTCATGGCCAGAAGATTCATAATATATATTTCAGATATATATAATATATTCACAAATAGACACATACACACATATGTGTGTATACACATTACTGTAAATAAAATATTTAGAATTGTACAAACTTCATATTATAATTATAAGCTTATTTTATATGTACAACAATCTTAGATAACAGGTATAGTTATTATATGGTGTTGCAATAATAGGTTCAGGATAGTTTAAAAACACTTCCCTCAAATGACACAACAAATCAGCAGAAGAAATGTGGTGTGAACCCAGAAAGTCTGGGTCTAATCCATAATCTGAAGTACTAGTTCCTTACTAAACATTTGTTAGAAGTCTTTCCTACACTGAGCAGTTTTTCAGTATATAAACTTTAATTAGGTATTGTTCTTAGGCTTCACAAATTGTTTTCCAGTTTCCCAATCCACTTCAAGTACTGAGTATGAAAGGTGTGTACAGTTAGGTTTCTTAGTCTTACAGAATATACATCCTTCTTAAGTCAACTGAGGATGTGCTTCTTTTTTGGATATTATTCCCTGCTTCTGAATTCTAGGTAAAATTTCAGCAATGTAAATATGTCTGCAAAATATTTTTTAAAATCATCCTCCTGTTTTGGCCACAGTTTTTCTGTCTTGTTAGATCCTCAGTGTTACCCCATTAATTGCTACTTCAGCAAAAACTGAAGGTCCTATTTCTAAAACTTCACATTTAAAACAGTGTTTTCAACACAACAGTATGTGTAGCATTGTTCTTCATAATAGGGAAAATGAAACTTAGTATTAACAAGAATTGTAGCTAAGTCAATTATGTTATGCCAATAGGGTATGCTGCTGCTGCTGCGTCACTTTAGAACACTGGAGTGGGTTGCCATTTCCTTTTCCAATGCATGAAAGTGAAAAGTGAAAGTGAAGTCGCTCAGTCGTGTCCTACTCTTCGAAACCCCATGGACTGCAGCCCACCAGGCTCCTCCACCCATGGGATTTTCCAGGCAAGGGTACTAGGGTGGGGTGCCAGTACCTTCTCCACAATAGGGTATATTAGACTGCTATTGTGAAGATATTTATGAAGAATATCTAGTAGCATGGGAAACATGCATATTATGTTATTATATAAAGATAAAGTATAATGACTACTCTTTAAAAATAAGCATAACAGACTGAAAGAAAATACATTAAAATATACTTTGGGAATATGTTATTGAAAAAATGATTATTTTTCATTTTAAATCTTAATGTTTTATTTTCAGAACTGAAATATTTTTGTCTTTAGTTGATTAACTCTTGAGATTAATTCTGCTTTTTCAAAATTATTAGAAAAGACTTATTTGATTGTTTAAGGATAGAATCTATTTTGTTTTCCAAGTGCATTTATTTTTATGCAAAAGATCAAGTACACAATATTTAAATTTATTGAAAAATTATTGAAAAATTGATATATGTGCCAAGTGTACTCTGGATAAAATAGTAGCAAGATATGGTCTCTGTTCTTTAGAAAGTCAAAGAAAAATGTGAATGGCCACCTGATGTGAAGAGCCCACTCATTGGAAAAGACCCTGATGCTGGGAAAGATTAAGGGCAGGAAAAGGGGATAACAGAAGAGGAGATGATTGGATGGCATCACCAACTCAATAGGCATGAGTTTGCTCAAACTTCAAGTGATGGTGAAGGACAGGGAAGCCTGGCAGGCTGCAGTCCATGGGGTCACAGAGAGTCAGACCGTATTTAGCTCTTGAACAGCAACAACAGCATGGCGCCAGGACTCAATGGATTGTGAGGGTTTTATGGAAGATGCACAAATAAAAGACTATGGGAACTTAGGTAAGCATAATTTCAGACTATGGGATCTGAGGCACTTTCCATGAAGTATGGCATTCAGGGAGAACTTTCATGATGAGGATCTTGCATACAGAGGACAGGGTTTTTAAAAGTAACAAGGAAGCTAACTTAATCTAATTTCAAATTTTTCATATGCCAAACTCCAAATAGCCACTTTCAGTAACGACTAACTCTACATAACTCTCCTAACATCTTGGTGTCATCTTATTTTGCTTTGTACATGCTGTTTGAAAAATTACTGTAGCATTCCCCACTACTTGCAAGCCTGAGTGACAGGAGAGGAACATAGCCCTCAGATCCAAGAACTATTCATTCTTCAGGTCTTATTATTCTCTTACCTTGAATTTTTGTTTGCTAGTTAGGGACCCAAAAGGTGAACGAGACCCTAAGTAATAGTAATTTATTTTTTATAGAACATCTCATCCAATGTTATTGTTACTGTTCAGTTGCTCAGTCGTGTCCGACTCTTTGTGACCCCATGGACTGCAGCAAGCCAGACATCCTTTTCCCTCATCTCCCGGAGTTTACTCAAACTCCTGTCCATTGAGTTGGTGATGCCATCCAATCATCTCATTCTCTGTCATCCCCTACTCCTCCTGCCCTCACTCTTTTCCAGCATCTTTTCTAATAAGGCAGCTCTTTGTATCAGGTGGCCAAAGTATTGGAGCTTCAGCTTCAGCATCAGATCTTCCAAAGGAGATCCATGGAAGTCCTATTAGTAGCTTCCCTTGATCTTCACTGTAAATTAGTAATCACAATAAGTGAAAATTCATCTTGCTACAACTCCAAAATTGGTTAGAGTTCAAGAAAACATCTGTGTTTAAATGTGCCAGTTTTACTAAAAATGACCAACAATAACAGAATGATTATTGAATGAATGAGCTAAAAAAGAATGCATTGTGGCTATGAATTTGAGTTATATTTTTGACCTGACTCCCTAAAATCTTCTTCTCTTAGAAATCCTACATAAGCATTTCTACCTAAATTGGTCTTTGACAGAATGGTTATTAGGAGAAGGGCTCTTAATTCTTCTTATGAGTTATGTCTAAAAAAGTTTCCCTTGAAGATAAAATCGAAGAATGAAATGAACTGCTTAGGTTACTGATACCTGCCATCACCTAAATCTCAGAGTGGCATACACTAAATCTTCAAAGGCTCAGCTGACATTTTCATGCCATTTTTATTTCACCCAGACCAAATTTGAAAGTATTTCAAGAGCAAATGCAGTCTAGTCATATTCCTATTTCTCTCAAAAAATACCATGGAATTGGAACAGTAATTCACACATCCTCTCTCAAAGTGTTTAAAACTCGAAGATAGTTCAGCACCTAAATCACTTGGCAGTTTTTACCAGTTTTTATCGCAGTCGTATTCCTTTAAACTTCTTTGCCGGATGTTCATTCTGTTCATATACTTAGTGCCTTGTCATTTTGACTGCTTCTGGCTAATGCTCTCTATCTTAAAAAATATGGTTTGAAGGAAATTGGCTCCTGGCTCTTATCATAATAGCACAATTGGCGAATTTCCATCAACCCTAAAGGGCCATAATACAGAGAATATTTGCATATTTAATCTTACATGGTGGGAAACAAGGTACCTGCCATGGTTAGAACACAGCTCAGTTAGCTGGCAAGAGGACTACCCACTCTGAAATGTTCTTGATATTGAGTTACTTGATCTAATATATGGTTGAATTGTTGCTCTGAGAAATCGGAAAGTGTTATTATGGAAATGTTTTACCTATTCACTTGATATACTTGTTTAAAACAAAATCATTCCCTTTGGTGTCATTTAACAATGTTTATATTTATCTTTTCCTCATACTTTTTTTGTAACCCCTAGAAATTCATACACAATCTGAAATGCAGTACTGTGCTATTTCATATACCATGTTAGAACAGTTGTTTCCAAAAATATAGAGGACAAGAAATATACAATTGTATGAAATATATATGATTATTGAAATGATCTTTATGAATACCCCTGAAATTAAAATGTGTAGAACTTGCTGTAAGTATTCTGATTGTTGATTTGCTCTATGGTGAAGTCCACTCACAGGAGAAAATACAAAATTATTCTCTGTAAGAAGAAAAGCTTTAAGACCTCTGTTTTTAAGATATAAGCTATTCTATCATTTATAAAACCACCACAACTTCTTCCATTTCCAATATCAGTAGAAACAAGACAGTCAAACCAAAAGAAACTGATTTCACAGCTGTTTTCCTCTGATTTGATTTAGCTTGTGGTTTTCATACCTATAATTTTGAGAACTACAAGATTTAAAAATTGCAGGCACACACAAGAAATGTAACATCGAACATCAGTAAATGACAGTCTTGTGTTCATACATTTTTGCCATATCACTGGCTACCTGCTACATTACAGACAATTGCAGATTTTTTAATATAGTAATAAGTCAACCATAGCTTTATTTTTAATATAGTAACAAGTCAATCATTTCTTTTGGACTTTGAAATGAAAACATCATGCTGGAGAAAACCTTCCAGCCCTTTCAATAAGAATTAATATAAATGAGGAAATCTGATGTCCTTGACAATGTTGATTTTTTAGGCTAAATAGCCATATTAAATGCATTTTGAAGGTAAATTTACTGACCTAAACAAAAATATTTTTGAATTTTCTGTTTATAATAAAATTCTGTCATATTATTTAGATGGCTAAAATAAAGAATGAAAAGGTTTTACTATATATCTCAAAACTCTACATATATATGTAACAGTTTTTGAGATACAGTTTCTTCTCTTCTTCCTATTATCTTTCTGTAATAGTCTTTTCTCTTTAGATCTGAAATTCAGAGCATGGGACCAGAAGCCAATTCACTGTGGTCTTATTATGAGAATCAAAGGGCTTGCTGAAACCCAGAGGTACCATAGAGAAGTGAATCACTGTGCACTGATTTCAGTCTGTATAGTATATATCTTTGTGCAGCTTGTTTATTATAAGCCTTACCTTATGAGGCAAATAAATCAGCACTGTGTGAGTTGGGCCTTTGGAGGAGAGACTAAACTGGAGTCTATTCAAATCCTCAGATCTGCTTTGTGCTGGAAGCATCTGACAGAAGGGGAAAAAAAGCAGACTTTGTGGATGAGAATAGGACTGGAAATTAATGATTATAACTATGAGAACAATTTATTTTGATATTTTAGTGTTTAAATTTTATTGCAATAAATAAACTGCAAACATAGAAAAAAGGACTGTACTTTTTTATTGACCTGAATACCAATCAAGGAAGATAAAATGCCTGTGAGTTTAAAATGAAAGTGGATTTGGTTTTGCTGATCACTGCTGGTGGTAAGCAACTGGCTAGATGTCTCAAATCTCACTTTCAGAAAGCCTATTTTCTATTGGTGATGATAAATTTGCCCCTTGCTTATACTTATCAGTGGGTGTTCAGTTGTTACAGCAGATTGGAAGTGATTCATTTCATTTATTGGATATTTTCAAAAGCAGAGAAGAATTTCACACTCTGTGGAGTGCTGCTTCAACCAAAAGTAAAGAATATTACAGCTTATGTGAGTGATAATTAAAGTCAATAATAATCTAGAAGTCTCCTTGGCTCTACAATGTTGGAAGTAATCCTTTGCCATTGTGTACTTGTCTGGTTGAGGATGCTCTCAACCAGAATCAGGCTTCTGAATCAGGCTGAAATTCTGATTCAAATGAAAGGTGCTAAAAGCATATTCTTAAGCTTTCACATGGAAAGTTAAAATATGCAAATGCATGTTGCAATGATGAAGGTAGTATATAAAAGTAAAATAATTTACAGGAAAAATAATGAAAGCCTATTTCAATGTATGATATACCATCTTATATACAAGTGAGTAAAGAAAAAGGTAATCAATAGATAAAACAAAATAAACTCACAAAGAAAAATGCCTGCTGCTGCTAAGTCACTTCAGTTGTGTCTGACTCTGTGTGACTCCATAGACAGCAGCCCACCAGGCTCCTCTATCCACAGGATTCTCCAGGCAAGAATACTGGAGTGGGTTGCCATTTCCTAGTATATTCCAAACATTGTGAAAACAATGTATAGCCATATTAAATAGGCAGTCTCTGACTATGATGGATATTTACTTTCATTTCCCTTATAAAGTGAAACAGCCAGGCTTTGTGTTACTAAGAAGCAAACTATATGAGGAATTCCCAATATGTTTCAGAGAAAAGAATAGCATTGTCCAACGAGTATGTGGGCAAGGAGTCAATGTGATGATTTGGGATGATTTGAGATGTTTTGGTCACAGAAATAAGAGAATTAGACTCCATCAAGAAGTTAACTGTCAACAGTTGACACATTTTTGACATTCATATATTTAATCTCAAATTTCACACTTTCATAAAGAAGGGATCAGACATGTTTCCAGAAGAAAGTACTTTATTTTACACTGTGCTGTGGATTTGAAATAATTGTGTATGGGAATTGAGGTAGGAGGAGAGTAGATCAATTTATAAAACTTTGAGCAGGTTAGATTATAAAAGTTATCTTGATAATTATTTTGTCTTTGAAAATGTAGCCTTTGAGAGAAACATATACTGGGATTGACTAAGCTTCTATATAAATTCTTGTTTTAAAACAGCCACTTATGCAAATATGATATGCTACTTAAATATTATCCTTTGAATAAATTAATATAGTGGGGTTCAAATTCAGTATCCATGATAACTATCTGTTCAAGCTTTGGAAAGTCACTTAACTTCTCAAAGTCACTAATTGAGAAATTAAGCCTCAATTTCTACTTTTGTAAATGAACATCATAATGATAATCATCATAATTTCTAAGGCAAAGGATGATATAATCATACTATTTAGTATTTATAACAAGACCATGTAATGCTGTTACACCAAACATTATCTTTGCATAACCATTATTAAAGTTGAGTAAAAAAAAAACCCACTTAAATAACCATACCAATATATTTATCAAGTAGTTGTGACTTAACATTTCATTTATTTATTAATTTGAGAAGCATCAATTGTAGATTTATATGTGAATCATCACCCTACCATATTGAGATATTAAAATAGATAAAAATATGGTTCTATCTTTTATTATTTAACATAAGCCTCAGTTCAGTTCAGTCGTTCAGTCATGTCCTACTCTTTGCAACCCCATGGACTGCAGAATGCCAGGCCTCCCTGTCCATCACCAACTCCCAGAGTTTACTCAAACTCATTTCCATTGAGTTGGTGATGTCATCCAACCATCTCCTTCTATGTTGTCCCCTTCTCCTCCTGCCTTCAATCTTTCCCAACATCAGGGTCTTTTCCAGTAAGTCAGTTCTTCGCATCAGGTGGCCAAAATACTGGAGTTTCAGCTTCAGCATCAGTCCTTCCAATGAATATTCAGGACTGATTTCCTTTAGGATGGACTGGTTGGATTTTGCAGTCCAAGGGACTTTCAAGAGTCTTCTCCAACACCACAGTTCAAAAGCATCAATTCTTTGGCACTCAACTTGCTTTATAGTCAAACTCTCACATCCATAAGCCTAGATGATCATAATTCAGAGAGCCATCTTGAAGCTTAACATAGATGGAAACTTATTTCTCTCTTGTGTAATAATTTGAAGCAGAAAGATCTGTTCCACATAGCTTTTCAGAAACCAGATTCTTTTCATCTCTTCTCACCATCCCTAACTACATTGTCATAGCTAGGTAGCCACCACTAGATTGAAGTTGTTCAGAAGCAAAAAGAGATCATGGAAGGGGCATGTCCACTCTCTTAAGGGGCCTGGAATGAAGGGCACATTTTATATCCTCTTACTTGCATCTGTGAAAACTTAACTAACATGACAACTCTAATTGCAAGGGAGACTGTAAATGTAATATAGATAGACAGCCAAGTTTCTACTTATTTTCAAGGAAGATGGGGAAAAGGGATTTTGTTTGACAGCTAGTAGTCTTTAATAAATAGCCTTCTGAAACTCACTGTTTGCTGGAAGAGAATGATATTATGATGCAGTGTGAAATAACTAATACAATTATATATACCTGCTAATTAAAGAAGGTTGGAAACAGCCTGAATCATCAGTGTCTTATTAAATCTCAGTTTCTCTAAATTTGGTGTTTGGCCCAATGGTAACCTTTGATAATGTTTCACCAGTGTGCAGTGAGGTAATGAAAATAAAAGTGATGAAATAAGCTCTCACAATTGTAAGCTTTGTTTATTAAAAGCTATTTTTATTTTAAATTCACATCTTCTATTTTTTGCTGTTAAAATGTCTTTTCATGACATGATGAGGTCATAAACCAAGTTTGTTTGGTTTTGAACATCTTTAACTTTCACTCTCCCACCATTTCTACTAACATTCTCTCTTGACCACAGTGCATTTGTGTTCTGAGCTTTAAACTCTGAAATACATGGAAGATACAATGCTCTGTGCATGTCTGAGAACCATTTGTTTTTTCAGTATCATTTTATAAGATTTTCTATTGTTGACTTATTTGAAGGAAATATATTTTTGGCACAACATCATTCAAAAATATATTTAAAAAAACATAATATCATGGCTTTCACAAACATAAAATAAACAAGCATATAAAATGAACACTGCCAACAATTTAACTTATTAAGTAGTGAGGAACCACATAGAATGCTAAAACCAATTCAATGGAGCATTTAAAGAACACACATGTTTGGGCAATACAGAATGTTGAAGTGAGTTTATAAGTAGATGCAAAAGTAGTTAATATCCACAAGGCAATGATCAGTTGCATCTCTACCAGACACAATACGATCTATTTATATTTCTATAGATAAGGATGATTTGTATGACAAACATATTTCTATCGTATGTAAGACCAAAAATAGCTTCAAAGTCAATGGAAAGTGGAAGTAACTCAGAAGAGCAGTCTGGACAGGACACTAGTGATTAGTCTTGTCCATATGCAAGTTATTCACAATATTGCTTGACAATGTTAAAGAGCTTTAATGGTTCCCCCAATTTTGATATATCTTTTCTCATGTCGAAATTTAATAATGTAAAGTTATTGTGAAAACATTTGAATTCAAAGCTTGTGAAACAGCATTTTTATGAGAAACAAGTGCACTTTTGAAAACAAAAACCTGGTAATGAGAGACATTATTTCCAATTTTGCAAGTATCTTAGTGTATGCCTTAGTGCCAGTCGAGTTCTTACATCATCTTCTATTTTATTGTTTGGTTGGAATATATGAAGATAGTTACAAAAGGGAGGATTGTTGGCACCCTGAAAAAGTCTTGGGACTGTCCCCACTGGCGTAATTGAATCTCATTTTTAGAACTTCAGCACTAAGTCATAAGCTCACACCTTTCTAGACAACATTAGCTTTTGTCTTCATGTTACCCAAAGACCTTCCTTCCTATTTTGCTGAAGTTACCTCTACCTGTTCTCATATTCTCTTGCTCTTTCCCCTTTTCTTCAGATGAAGTGTTTGTACTCCTTAATAATGACAGTAAGTTTGCTTGGGCCTTTATTTTCATATTGGGTGACCACTCAAGAACACTGCTTTAGCAATTTTCCTCTCTATGTCTAGCATTATCAATTATTTCCTCTAATTCCTCACTCTTATCAACTTATAATCACAGTGTGATCTTCCAATACTTAAAATAAAATGAAATGAAATGAAATAAATCTCTCTTGAGTCCATATTCCTATCTACTTACTGTTCTATTTCTGTTATTCTTAGAGCAAAGAGTGTCATGTATGGAACATTACACTTGCTTATATCTACTACCTCCAATTCCTCTTTTATTCCCATGTGAAACTTCTACAAGAAATCATTTTCTCCTACTTCTCTGCACAAATGTGGTGATCAATGGTGAGCTTCACTTTGCTAAATTTGAGGTTAATTCTCCATACTCATCTTACTTGATTTAGAAACAACATCTGATGGTTGGCCCCTGGCAACCCCTTCAATCAGCTTCTTCATTTGGCTTTCAGGACTCCCTTCCAGTAATTTTCTTCTTCATTGCCACTTACCCCCAGTCTTTTCAGCGATTCTCCTCCTCTCTACTACTTTTAGATTTAGAGTGTTTCAAAGAAATATCAGTTCTTAGATTTCTTTTGTTCTGAATTCATATTCATGCCCCTGATAATGTCAAATTTTCCTCTGAACCTCAGAATAAAAGATTCAAATACAATCCACAAATATACTGCATTGTCTACAAATTTAATGTATCAAAATCATACTAATAATTTGTTCTTTTTTATTTTCCTCATTTTGACAAATGACACTTCATTTTCCAGCTAATCAGTCTAAAATCTTACTTTCGTTCTTGGCCTTTCTCTTTTTATTCTACCCCTTTCCCAACCACTCAGCTTACTTCCCTTTCTGTCTTCCTCCAAAGCTACTCTTCTGGCTTAGTGCACCATTAAATATTCTTAATAATATTGTTGGGATTATTTTTTTAGTGTTCTAACTGATCTTCTGGAGAAGGCAATGGCAACCCACTACAGTACTCTTGCCTAGAAAATCCCATGGAGAGAGGAGCCTTGTAGGCTGCAGTCCATGGGGTCTCAAAGGGTCGGATATGACTGAGTGACTGAAATGAACTGAACTCTAGTTTCTTTTTTTTTTTTTATTGTTTTTGCCATACATTATCATGATATCACCATGGGTTTACATATGCTTCCCCTCCGGAACCTCCCTCCCTCCTCCTTCCACCCCGGGAAATCTCGCTGCACCAGTCCCGAGCATCAATCCTGAGCTGGCGATTGATTAGACACATGACAATTAACATGCTTCAATGCCCTTCTCCCATATCATCCCACCCTTACCCTCATCCACAAAGTCCACGAGTCTATTCTATACATCTACGTTCCTTTTGTTGTCTCGCATGTTGGGTTCTCGTTACCGTCTTTCTAAATTCCATATATATGCGTTAATATACTGTATTGTTGTTTTTGCTTCTGGCTTACTTCACTCTGGATAATGGGCTCCAGTTTCGTCCAT
>ML661935.1:2366968-2384879 GCA_007570785.1 Antilocapra americana
CAATGACTGGTCCATGCTATCAACTTTATATGTTAAGAATGAGAACATACTGTCTTAATGACTGTGGATTTGTAGTATAGCCTAAAGTCAGGTAGGTTGATTCCGCCAGTTCCATTCTTCTTTCTCAAGATTGCTTTGGCTATACGAGGTTTTTTGTATTTGCATACAAATTGAGAAATTATTTGTTCTAATTCTTTGAAGAAGACCTCTGGTAGCTTGATAGGAATTGCATTGAATCTATAGATTGCTTTAGGTAGTATACTCATTTTCACTATATTGATTCTTCCAATCCATGAGCACGGTACATTTCTCCATCTGTTTGTGTCCTCCTTGATTTCTTTCATCAGTGTTCTATAGTTTTCTATATACAAGTCTTTTGATTCTTTAGGTAGAAATACTCCTAAGTATTTTATTCTTTTTGTTTCGATGGTGAATGGAATTGTTTCCTTAATTTCTCTTTCTGATTTCTCACTGTTAGTGTATAGGAATGCCAGGGATTTCTGTGTGTTGATTTTATATCCTGAAACTTTGCTATATTCACTGATTAGCTCTAGTAATTTTCGCGTAGAGTCTTTAGGGTTTTCAATATAGAGGATCATGTCATCTGCAAACAGAGAGAGTTTTACTTCTTCTTTTCCAATCTGGATTCCTTTGATTTATTTATCTGCTCTGATTGCTGTGGCCAAGACTTCCAAAACTATGTTGAATAGTAGTGGTGAGAGTGGGCACCCTTGTCTTGTCCCTGATTTCAGGGGGAATGCTTCCAGCTTTTCACCATTGAGGATAATGTTTGCTGTGGGTTTGTCATATATAGCTTTTATTATGTTGAGGTATGTTCCTTCTATTCCTACTTTTTGGAGGGTTTTTATCATAAATGGATGTGGAATTTTGTCAAAGGCTTTCTCTGCATCTATTGAGATAATCATGTGATTTTTATTTTTCAATTTGTTAATGTGGTGTATTACATTGATCGATTTACGAATATTGAAGAATCCTTGCATCCCTGGGATAAAGCCTACTTGATCATGATGTATGATCTTTTTGATGTGTTGTGGGCTCTATTTGCTAGAATTTTGTTGAGGATTTTTGCATCTAAGTTCATCAGTGATATTGGCCTGTAGTTTTCTTTTTTTGTGGCATCTTTGCCGGGATTTGGAATTAGGGTGATGGTGGCCTCATAGAATGAGTTTGGAAGTTTACCTTCCTCTGCAATTTTCTGGAAGAGTTTGAGTAGAATAGGTGTTAGCTCTTCTCTAAATTTTTGGTAGAATTCAGCTCTGAAGCCATCTGGTCCTGGGCTTTTGTTTTTTGGAAGATTTCTGATTACGGTTTCAATTTCCGTGCTTGTGATGGGTCTATTGATATTATCTATCTCTTCCTGGTTTAGTCTTGGAAAGTTATACTTTTCTAGGAATTTGTCCATTTCATCCAAGTTGTCCAGTTTATTTGCATATAGTTGCTGATAATAGTCTCTTATGATCCTTTGTATTTCTGTGTTTTCTGTTGTGATCTCTCCGTTTTCATTTCTAATTCTGTTGATTTGGTTCTTCTCCCTTTGTTTCTTGATGAGTCTGGCTAATGGTTTGTCAATTTTATTTATCTTCTCAAAGAACCAGCTTTTGGCTTGGTTGATTTTTGCTATGGTCACTTTTGTTTCCTTTGCATTTATTTCTGCCCTGATCTTTAAGATTTCTTTCCTTCTACTAGACCTGGGCTTCTGCATCTCTTCCCTTTCTAGTTGCTTAAGGTGTAAAGTAAGGTCATTTATTTGATTTTTTTCTTGTTTCCTGAGGTGAGCTTGTATTGCTATGAACTTTCCCCTTAGCATTGCTTTCACAGTGTCCCATAGGTTTTGGGCTGTTGTGTTTTCATTTTCATTCGTTTCCATGCATAACTGAATTTCAGTTTTGATTTCTTCTGTGATTTGTTGGTTATTCAGCAGTGTGTTGTTGAGCCTCCATATGTTGGAAGTTTTGAGAGGTTTTCTCCTGTAGTTGATATCTAATCTCACTGCATTGTGGTCAGAAAAGATGCTTGGGATGATTTCAATATTTTTGAATTTATCAAGGTTAGATTTATGGCCCAGGATGTGATCTATCCTGGAGAAGGTCCTGTGTGCACTTGAGAAAAAGGTGAAATTCCTTGTTTTGGGGTGGAATGACCTATAGATATCAATTAGGTCTAGTTGGTCTATTGCATCATTTAAAGTTTGAATTTCCTTGTTACTTTTCTGTCTAGTTGATCTGTCCATTGGTGTGAGTGGTGTATTAAAGTCTCCCACTATTATTGTGTTGTTGTTGATTTCCCCTTTCATGTTTGTTAGCATTTGCCTTACATATTGTGGAGCTCCTATGTTAGGTGCATAAATATTTATAATTGTTATTTCTTCTTCCTGGATTGATCCTTTGATCATTATGTAATGTCCATCTTTATCTCTTTTCACTGCCTTTATTTTAAAGTCTACTTTATCTGATATGAGTATTGCCACTCCTGCTTTCTTTTGGTCTTTATTTGCATGGAATATCTTTTTCCAGCCTTTAACTTTCAGTCTATATGTGTCCCTAGGTTTGAGGTGGATCTCTTGTAGACAACATATATAGGGGTCTTGTTTCTGTATCCAATCGCCCAATCTTTGTCTTTTGGTTGGGGCATTCAACCCGTTTACATTTAAGGTAATTATTGATAAGTATGGTCCCGTTGCCATTTATTTTATTGTTTTGGGTTCCAGATTATCTATCCCATCTGTGTTTCCTATCTAGGCAAGTTCCTTTAGCATTTGTTGGAGGGCTGGTTTGGTGTTGCTGAATTCTCTCAGTTTCTGCTTGTCTGAGAAAATTTTGAATTCTCCTTCAAATTTGAATGAGATCCTTGCTGGGTACAGTAGTCGGGGTTGTAGATTGTTTTTTTCCATGACTTTAAGTATGTTTTGCCATTCCCTTCTGGCCTGAAGCGTTTCTGTTGAGAGATCAGCTGTTATCCTTATGGGATTCCCCTTGTGAGTTATTTTTTGCTTCTCCCTTGCTGCTTTTAATATTTGGTCTTTGTATTTGATATTTGCTAATTTGATTAATATGTGTCTTGGGGTGTCCTGCTTGGGGTTCATTCTATTTGGGACTCTCTGTGTTTCTTGGACCTGAGTGGCTATTTGCTTCCCCAGTTTAGGGAAGTTTTCTACAATTATCTCTTCAAGAATTTTCTGATGGTCTTTCTTTTTGTCTTCTTCTTCTGGGACTCCTATGATTCCAATATTGGTGCATTTAATATTGTCCCAGAGGTCTCTAAGATTGTCCTCATTTCTTTTAATTCTTTTTTCATTTTTCCTTTCTGTTTCATTTATTTCTGCCATTCTGTCTTCTACCTCACTTATTCTGTCTTCTATCTCTGTTATTCTACTGTTGGTTCCCTCCAGGGTGTTTTTGATCTCATTTATTGCATTACTTATTGTATTTTGACTCTTTTTCATTTCTTCTAAGTCCTTGTTAAAGCTTACCTGCATCTTCTCAATCCTTGCCTGCAGGTTATTGAGCTGCAACTCCAACTTATTTTCCAGGTTTTGGATCATTTTCACTATCATTATTCGGAATTCTTTGTCAGGTAGACTTCCTATCTCTTCGTCTTTTGTTTGGTCTAGGGGGTATTTTGAACTCTAGTTTCAAAACGGTAGATATGTAACTGAAAATCATCTTTCTTCTCACTGCAGAATCCTCTATATTTTCTGATCTCATGGAGGTTAAAAGCTAAAGTCCCACTAAACCCTCAAAGCTCTAAAAGTTCAGCTCCTCCTTTAACACTCTGGTCTCATTTCATACTACTACTACCTTAACCTTCCTCTGTTCCAGTCTTCTTTCTCCGTGACATTCTGACGCACACCAACTTCCTGGATTGCCCTACTCTCAGATCTCCATATAAGTTACCTTCTCCGTTTCAGGTCTTTGATCAAAGGTTATCTCCTCATTGGGACCTCCGCTTGGTATTCTACTTAAAATTACAAGTGGGTCATCCCGGTGCACCAACCCTGAGCGTCAAACCTGGGCTGGCGATTGATTTCACATATGATAATTAATATGTTTCAATGCTGTTCTCCCATATCATCCCACCCTTGCCCTCTCCCATAGAGTCCAAAAGGGAATCGGGAGGGAGGAGGGAGGGGGGTTCTGGAAGGGGAACATATGTATACCCATGGCAGATTCATGTCAATGTATGGCAAAACCAACACAATAATGTAAAGAAAATTTAAAAAATAATAATTAATTAAAATAAAATAAAATAAAATTACAACTGGGTTCACATTTAGTACTACTCACTGTATTATTTTTTCCCTACTATTTACTATCAACTATCTTTTTTTTTGAAGTATAGTTGATAATTTGCAATGTCACAGTTTCAGATGTATAACATATAGTGTGTCAACTTTTGCAGATTGTATTCCACTATAAGGTATAATTCCCTGTGCTATACAGTAAGTCTTGTTGCTTTTCTGTTTTGTGTATAGTGGTTTGAATATGTCAATGCCATTCTTCTAACTAGTACCTTTCACTTTCCCTCTCCCCTTTGGTAAACATGCTTGTCTTTATGTTTGTGATTCTGTTTCTGTTTTGTATATGCATTCATTTGTATTATTTTGTAATGTCTACATGTAAGTAGAACTATATAGTATTTGTAGCATTTGTCTTCCTCTGTCTTATTCCACTAAGTATAATATTTTCTCTAGGTCCTTCCACATTGCTGCAAATGGCAATAATTCATTATTTCTTTTTTTTATGGCTGGGTAACATATCTGTATCTATTTTCTAGAGCTTTCCAGGTGGTTCAGTGGTAAAGAACCATCCTGCCAACTGAGGAGATGCAGGAGAAGCAGGTTTGACCCCTGGGTCAAGAGAATCCCCTGGAATAAGAAATGGTAATCCACTCAGAGCTATTCTGGAGTCAGAGGGGTAGAAATGCCAAAGGAGAATGTTCATCAGTGTTTATGTCAGGGAAAATTCAAGTAGGCAAGAGTTCCATAAATAAGTCGATTTGGCAATTTGGAGTTAATTGCAACTCTGGATACCCCTTTGTGCTGTCAGTAATGGTGGGTTTCTGAGGGCTTACAAACTTGAACCTAGGTAGACCCTTGCTGTGCCTTAGAAGGAATTACCCTGCAAAACATGTGGCCTTCATGTGTGGTAGTGTATTGCAGTAACCCCAAAATTAAAAAAAAAAATGCTTTATATTTAAAAAGTAATAAAAAGGCTATATATTGATGGTTTTCTTTTTAATGTTATTTATTTGACTGTGCTGGATCTTCGTTGCTGCATGGATTTTTCCCTCCAGTTGTCGTGACCAGAGGCTCCTCTCTAGTTGCAGTCCTCAGGATTCTGACTGCAGGAGTTTCCCTTGCTTCGCCGTCTAGGCTCCGGGCCTCCAGTAGCTGTGGCCTGTGGGCTCAGTAGCTGCAGATCCCAGGCTCTAGAGCAAAGCCTCAGTAGCTGTGGTACAGGGGTTTAGCTGCTCCAGGGCATGTGGGATCTTCCTGGACCAGGGATTGAACCCACATCTCTTGTGGATTCTTTACCTCTGATCCACCAGTGAAGACCTGCTATACATTTTATATCAATCTAGGTTAAATAATAAAATGCTAATAAAGTATCTCATAAGCACATAGAACAAGCAAACGGTCCGCACCTGAGTATCCACACTGCATACATTCCAGTAATATCCACTCTCCTGATTCTCAGAAATACACTAGTGGGCATTATATTTCTTATCAACTTACAGTGAAGATATCAAGCCTTATAAATACATGGATTATTTTCAGTTCACCAATAATTAACACCTCAAAAAATATTAACCCATCTTCTAAAAGGATAAATTCAGTGACAGTGTCAAAATCTTTTTAAAAATGATAAAAAAAAACTACTCTATTTTAAAAGTTCTATTATACCTCAAATATTTCCAATCCTTATTATCAGTTTCATTTTCAGCTGTTTCTTCATGTTCAATGTCTAATTGTTTTTTCAGGTTCATAAAATTGTGTTGCAAAATGTATCTTATTCTAAATAAATAGTTGAAGGTCAAATTATTTTAGAATTAATATTATCTTAAATCAACAATTTATAGAAACAAATTCCAAGCATTAGAAACATAATCACTTTTTAACAAGAAATTGACACATTGTATTGTACTGGGTTCACATGTGTGACTATAAATCACACTGGAAGAGAGAATTCTTAGTTAGACTTTTTATTTTACTAGATCATTTTCCCTGAAAATCACCTGTGACTGGTACAATCTCATCCTCTTGGAAATTACACTACAAAGTCTTCTTTTTTTCATTTTTCTTTTTAATTATATCTAGAGGAATGTAGCAGAGAAGGCAATGGCAACCCACTCCAGTACTCTTGCCTGGCGAATCCCATGGATGGAGGAGCCTCCTAGGCTGCAGTCCATGGGGTCGCTAAGAGTCGGAAACAACTAAGCTACTTCACTTTGACATGTCCCTTTCATGCATTGGAGAAGGAAATGGCAACCTACTCCAGTGTTCTTACCTGGAGAGTTCTGGGATGGGCCTGGTGGGCTGCCCTCTATGGGGTTGCACAGAGTCGGACACAACTGCAGTGAATTAGCAGCAGGAGTAGCAGAGAAATGAGGAATCTTTCTATTACCTGTATCTATTTCCTGGATATTTAACATAAGTAGCTTCAATCTTTTAGGACTTGTGCTATTCATGTAGCTTACAATATCATTATGCTAGCTTCCTAAAATGATATATTTAGGTTATTTCAGAAGAAGAGTTCAAAGTCAAGATTATAAAGAATGTCAAAAAATTACAAGACAATAAAACTGACATTCAGTATGAACTAGGATCTAACAGGAAATCTAGTGGTTGGACAGCAGTTCTGATAATCCAGCAGCATTTCTGGTAGCTGGCCTTAAAGGATGAAATTTCAACAGATGTTATTGAGATGCGGAAGGCATCTCATGTGTTAGGTAGTACTGAAATGCTATACTGAGTCCATCTGAGGACTTTGTTTCATTTTGTTGGTGGTGCATAACAAATTGGGCTTTCCTCGTGGCTCAAACAGTAAAGAATCTGCCTGCAATGCCAGAGAAATCTGAGTTTGATCCCTAGTTCAGGAAGATCCTTTAGAGAAGGGAATGGCTACCCACTCCAGGATTATTCATGGGTTTCCCGGGTAGGTGGTGCTAGTGGTAAAGTGCCATAACAAATTATTCCTCCAAAATCCATTAGTTTAAACCCAGGGATACCCAACGTCTGAGCTGTTAAGAACCAGGCCACACAGCAGGAGGTAAGCAGCAGGCAAAGGGAGTAAAGCTTCATCTGTTGCTCTCCATCGCTCATGTTACCACCTGAACCATCTCCCCTTCTTTAACGGAAAAACTGTCTACCACAAAATTGTCCTGGTGCCAAACACTTGAGGACCACTCATTTAAACAACAAGCCTCTATTTGGCTTGTTGCTTTTGTCTTTGTCTCAGCTAGGTGATTCTGCCATCAGGGCTAGACTTGGCTGACCTCACTTGAGATCACCCAGGCATTTGGGGTCAGCTAATAGTTTGGTTGGTTAGGGCTGGTCTAGAGGGGCCTCACTCACGTTTAATCTTAGGTCAGCTATCAGATGGGACAATTTAGATGACTAGACCAGCTGTTTTGCATCATCTTATAGGCTATTCACATGGTGATATCAGGGTATAGAGAGAACAGAAGCATGCAAGGTCTCCTGAAACCTGGATTTTAAATCGGCAAACTGTCACTTCTAGGACATTCTATTTGACAAAGTAAATCTCAAAGTGGAAAATAGTATTTACATCTTGATGAAAGGAGTTACAGAATCACACAGAAAAAGAGGGTGAAAATATGCAACCATGTAGCAATCATTCTAGCACAGATAATGAACTGTTAATTAAGCTTTGTGGTATGATTGAGTAATGAAAAGTTGTTCCATCCTTCCATATGTAGAAATATGCATAATTAGAATTATTATTGAGATTGTGCATATGTGCTCATTTGTGCCCAATTTTTGGTGACTATGGACTGTACCCCCCCAGGCTCCTGTATCCATGAGATTTTCCAAGCCAGAATACGGGAGTGGACTGCCATTTCCCTTTCCAGGGGATCTTCCTGAACCAGGGATTGAACCTGGGTCTTCTGCATCTCCTGCATTGACAGGCAGATTCTTTACCACTGAGAAGCCTCTATTGAGATTCTAGGGTAGGGAAAAAAAAAAAAAACTTTCCTCTATTCTCCTTAGCTCTTTTGGATGGACAAAGAATTAGGCTGGCATGCATAATGGGAGAAAATTAAATTACATAATTATGAGTGTTCCATAAGAATATGAAACCTAAAGACAAGTTGGGCAACTGAAGCTTATATGCCATTTGAGAGAAGGAGAAGTGGGTAGGGGTTTAGGACTTAAAAGAGAAGGAAGTCAGTTTACATGGTAAAAATAATAATAATAAACTGTTTAGTAAACAAATATCAGTGCATCTATGCAGTGCAGAGACAAAAAAACCAAGAGAGGACTTTGGTCTTCAGGCCCTGCCGAATTCCACTTATCATACCTAGTTCATATTCTTTGTAGATATCTCTGGTGATACAGTTCTTTCTGGGTCAGGCCTTTTTTCTAAATTATTTTAGATAGTTAACAGAGAATTTTAAAAAAAGAGAAAAGAAAACTTCCACAGTCTTCTGTTTCTTATAAATGATCAGCTTAAAATAACGCTAATGTCAAAAAGATACATTTTGGAAGTGGCAAATTTTGCTTCACCAGAAGATTAATATAGACTGACAATGGGGATAAACTGAAGGTGTGAAAAGTAGTAGCTATATTCAAATATACATTGATGTGATAATGAAATCTTGAATTTAATTTGTACTTAAACAGAAAAGCTGAGTTGTAAAGGTGTAACTGACTTGAGACTTCCACATAAGACGAGAAAGTAAAACCACTTCTGAGCTCTTGCCCCTTGGGGTTAGTCAGACATTGCAGACATAATAGTCAAAAAGAAAGAATATAGTTTTGAACAAAATGTAATGAGGCTGGATCACACAGCATTTGATATTTTTCCCCTTTGATGTGAGGAAAAAGTGGAATTCCTACTAGAAATCATCATAATCAGTAACATAACACTGGAATTCCTTTACAAGGAGTATGGTCCTCTTACAAACTTACATTTACTCATATTTCCTTGCCTTTGATGCTTTATCTCTGCATGGGAAATTCATACCTTCTTCTTGTGAGCTTTTCAATCAGTCTTCTTCAGGATATGCTCTTGAAGACTTTCAAAATTATATTATCCTCTGGAAGGAAACTATAAATCTATGAACTCATAGATTGAGTAAGAGCTAAAATATTCACAAAACATATAGAATTTTCTTCTGCTAGGATTTCTCCATTTTTAAAACAATTTTTAAATAACTACATTTACAGCCAATAAACCTCTTTGTTTTTATTAACCTGTACTCCTTCCATAAGCACTGTAGCTTATCTTTTATCTATTGAAGTCTTGAAATAAGCATTTTTTCCTTGAATTAGCTCATGCTTACTTTAATTTATATACTATTTTCTTAAGTATTTGATCATGTTCAAAAATAGTACCTGTCATTTATTGAGTGGTTTCTGTTACAAGGATGTTATGAGTTAAATTGTGGACACTTTAAATTCATATGTTATAGTCCTAAGCACTAGTACCCAAGAAAGTGACCTTATTTGGAAATATGGTTTTGTTGCAGCTATAAGGATAAGGATATGTTAGGATAAGGTTATTAAGATGGGCCCTAATCCAACATAACTGTGCTCTTATAAAAATAAAATAGGATACAGAGAGAATGTCATGTAAAGATGAAAACAGAGATCTACATGCCAAGGAATAATAAAGATTTCCAGAAAAACCAGCAGAATCTAGGGTAGAGGAATGGAACAGATTCTCCCTCATCACCCTCATAAGGGATTGTCTTTACAACTATAACATATAGCTATATAACATATATAACATATATAACTATAATCCTCCTTAGTGTCCAGCTTGCTGCACTGCAAAATTCAGACTCTAGAATGCAGCATCAACTCTTTTCATAGTCTCCAGCCTGCCAGCTAGTCTTACAGATTTTGTCTGTTCCAGCCCTTAGCATTGTGTAAGCAATTCCTCAAAATAAACATCTCTCTTTAATAGAGAGGTAGATAGACAGATAGACATGGATATTCTAGATAGATAAGAATCTATCTATTATTCTATTTATCTATGTCTATAGTTGTTGCTGTTTAGTCACTAAGTCATATCTGATTCTTTGCAATCACATGGACTGCGACCTGCCAGGCTCCTCTGTCTAAGGGATTTCCCAAGCTAGAATACTGGAGTGGGTTGCCATTTCCTTCTCCAGTGTCTATAGAGATAGATTTTATTGCTTCTGTTTCTCTGGAGAACCCAGAGTAATACAAAGAACTTATGCAACAGCCTAATAAGAAAATCACAATTGCTCTAATTTTACATATAATACTACTGATAAATTTAGTAACTTACTCAAGGTCACACAGCTTACAAGTGACCAAGGAAGAGTCAAACTCAAGTCTCTGAGTCTATACCCATTATTTTAGGTATTGTGGTATTCAGTAATATCATGATTCAAATCGTTCTCTGTTTCTTCATGCAACTTGAGGGAGAATAGTTCCCTGTTATTCTTTTAGAATATTGAGAAAAAGCTGTAATTACATCTTTCAGAACATTACCTACACTTCCAGTAATGTAGAAGTTGAGAAGGTATAGTACCTTGTAAGATATTTCAGACATTTGGTCAAATCACTAAGATCATTAAAGTTAGCCCTACTGTGAACTCCTACCTGATCCTAACATGTACAAAGAAATGTTCCTTTGAAATGTAGGAATTAATCACAACCTAATTTCAGAATTCTGTAGATTAGCCACATGCCTCCAGGTGATCTGCATAACTTTAGCATTTCTGTCTCCTACATTCGATTTGGAAATAGTCTTCTTTTATATATCTAAAAATATTAATCTATGGTCTGTACATCTTTTAGTAACTACAAAATAACATTATAGGACCACGTTGGCCTTCCAGGGCTAATTTATGTAGAAATGCTTGAAGAAGATCTTCTGAAGATGACTGGCAAAAATTTTAGATCACAAGATGATATTATTGTCATGAGAGTAAGTCACTGGAGCATTTACAAGTTATAGACTGGTACTAATGGCAATTTCCAAGAAATATTAAAATAGATATTTGAAATAGCCAAAGATTAAGTTATGAAATATTCAAAGGTTAAAATGAATAACTAAATCCATAACACAAGAAGACAGTATTTTGAAAATAGATGCTTTAAAAAACAACAAAATAGATTTTATAAGTTGAACAAACAGAATATAAAATGAAATTATACAAAATGAAAAATAATTACATCTTGATGATATTTTTGAGGTTTCTCAATAATAGCTGGTAGAAAAGCTCCAGGATTCTGAATATGTAACTGTGTGCATATACCTGTGTGTTTGAAAATTATACTTTTAGTAGCATGGTTTAGTTAAATAAGGCTAATCACTTTAAAAATTATCAATTGTCATCTCACTTCTAAAGTGAGGAAAAATATAAATTCAGGTTCCCAAGACTTAATAAGACATAAATGCTGAGGCATCATTACTAAAGAGAATCACCTTTGGATTTCCAGATTTTTATTTTTTGGAATATGCTTTTTAGAAAGAGATAGATACCTTTTGAGGATGCTTGCTGTGTTATGATTCACTATTTGGAAGAAGCGATCACGTTGCGTTTATAAATGGAATGTATTTTTTTTGACCTTAGGTTTATTAGATAGATATCAAGGCCCAATCTAGCTACATTCTTTCCTCTTCTGGATCTTTGTAGCCTGGAATTAAATCTGATAATCACTTTGATTTAGAGAAAGATGCTCAGTATATTAAATATACATCTTACTTCTTTATGTACATCCTACTATCTAGAATAAAGCCTTTGCTAGTTTTTTTCCTACTTAATATATGTGATTTTTATTTAAAATATTTATTGAACATTTAAACATGTTTTTATATGAAAATAAAATAGAGGAAAATCACACTGCTTTTACTTAATAACTTCCAGAGAAATATATTTTCAGCATCTAAGTAAAGCATTTGATTACAGTAGTGCAGCAACTATTAAATGATTTTTTCCCTAGATTTATTTTCTGCCTCGTCTGGCTGATCATATTTCCTTCAATGATTTTAATTAGTCTTTCCCAAGGCATGCAGCTGTGGAAAGCTTTGTATAAAATAAAAGAAGTAACACCTATAGAATAGGTTAGTAGAAATAAGTTAGACTACAATGCTAATTCCTCATGTCTCTAAGGATCACTTCAAGGGAGAATTGCTAATTAACAGTACCAGTAATCACTAATAGAATGACAGATTGGGTACTCAGGGCTAAATCAGTAGATCAGAATATAATCACATGATTTTAAATTCTATATCAGATATATTCTGATACTTAAATGATCTTTGTGGCTTTGGCTCAAAGTTATTTAGATGTATGATTAAGACTATCTCTAAATAAATAAAATTTAAAATTGGAATCATTAGTACCATGCCTTAGACTATCACTGCTGTTTATATTTCTTATTCATTTCCATTTATATTCCCTTCTCCTACAGAATCACTTCACTTTAATTCTCAAATCTACAAATTTCTAGCAAGGAGGCATTTAAACAAAAATGAATGGATTAAATGTCCATGCTTCACCTTAATTAACCTTGATTAATTTTTTTGCTAAATAAGTAGAGTTTAAAGACAAAGAAAAAAAATAGAAGTGTTAACAAAAAAAAATAGAATTGCAACATTTTTTTAGTTTTACCTGCAGCTTTTGAGTTTCATCTTTTAAATAAAACTTAAGAATGCTGTTTGTTTACCTACCAGCCATCTTTTGAACATTTAGGTAGACTATAAACTTGATGTCCAGCAGAATTTGAGATCTCTCTCTCTCTCATTTTCAGTAATTTATTAGTTGCCAACCTCAAGCAAGTGAGGCTAAGTCCATGTAAATATTTCAGAAATTTCTGTGGGATAAGACAGGTACATGGTTGCTCCATTATTATTGAGGTCATCAACAGCTGTCCTCTTTTTAAACTCAGTCTATTTTGGAGTTTTCCTTAGAGGAATTAACTAACTGAGCATTAGTCACTTGGTAGTGTCTAACTCTTTGTGACCCCATGAACTGTAGTACACCAGGCTTCTCTGCCCATGGAATTCTCCAGGCAAGAATACTGGAATAGGTTGCCATTCTCTTCTCCAGGGGATCTTCCCAACCCAGGGATCAAACCTGGGTCTCTTGCATTGCAGGCAGATGCCTTACCATCTGAGCTTCCAGGGACAAAACTAACTGTATACTATATATATAGTATATACTTAGTTATTAGTTACTTAATCATACATAGTAACATATACTTATATATAAATAAGATATTATATGGGATGTGTATATATATACACAAAATGAATTTGGTGGGAAACATATAAACCTTACAGTGTAAAATATACTATATTATATAGGTAACCATACTATTACTTTTATTTTTACTTACTTTATATTTTATCAAGTGCATTCAATATTTTCCTTCTAAAATGCCCAGCATTGTGAATTCAAGATTTTAACTGATTGCACTACTTATGTTATGCATATTTTTGTGGTAAGGTAAAAATTATTAATGTACTTCTCAGTCTTTCTCCTCTTTTTGCTCAGTGAGGTCTTGCCTTCATACTTGCAGGATGAGGACTGTGAAGGGCAAAACAATAGAAAGAACAAAGGCATCTCAGGTTATCACAGGAGAATGGACAGAGTGAAAGATGAACCACCTTCCCCTCCAGCATAGCAATGAGTTAGAGAAAGAAACTGGGATGAGATATGAGAAAGTAAGCTCAACTGAGGGTGAGAGGCGCTCAGCCACTTTAGGAAATGCAAAGTTTTTAATAAGAATTTCTCTGGGGAGTATGTTTAGATGTCCTCTAATGTTATTGAGATAAGGTCCAATGATTGACATTTCTTTAGCTCCAAGTGTGGCTCTCATGGCCAAGGTTTTGATAAAGTGATATATTCTATTCAGGTAGAGTGGTTAGATTACCAGCCACTCCAGCCCTCCCCAAGACCAGTAAACAGTCCTTGTATGACAATATAAGTTGAAATGCTACATCAAAAACTCCACTATAATAACCTTTTGCAAAAGAAAGAGATGATGGTTCTAGAAATAATTTTATTAATTACATTTATTAACTTTTATTAACTGATTGCTTATGTTTTAGCATTTGCTGGCATATTTTTATTTAAGTGATAATAAGGTCAACTTTTAATGACTGAAAAAAACTATATTATACCATTATTGATCCTCTGTGCATTGAAATCACTAATTTCATTTAATAATTGATAGAATAGTGCTTAGTATACTTTGAATTATAAGCCAAATTCACTTGAACTTGGAGATGGTTATTTATTCACCCGCTTTGGCCAAAGAAATCCTACATGCTGAGTTTGTCTGATGATCATGTGGGGAGAATTGCCACTGAACCTCAGGCTATTCAAACAACTTCTCAACAGCATTCAGAATAATCATTGTTAATGAGGTATTGAAATAGATCCTACTCCTGTAAACAGTGTTCAAATCTGATGCCATGTCTGGAATGCAGCTCCTGTCATATAAATCATAGATGTCATAAAAATCACTAGACAGGAGAGGTGAAATTGACAGTTGATTACTACTGAAAGAGTGATTGACAGTAAGACAATACAAAACATCTCTGATGAGGGAAATGTGGCCCACAGGAATCTGCTTTTTCAACTCACAAGAAATCGCTTCTACTAGAATAAATAGGAAAACACTCTTAGCTTAGAGATTTCTCCTGAAATGACTGATTATGAGAAAGAAAAAGAAGTAAAACTCCACATATTAAGGATTAAAGGTGACCTGACTTTTGCTTTCTATAAGATAATGAATCCCAGACTTGTACAAACATCACAGTTATTAGTGATGCTTATGAAAAATGGAGATTCCTCATTCTCACGGCAGACCTAGAGAATTATAGCCTCAAGGATGGAGCTATGTAGTTTTTAAAAATCTCACAGACGATTATCACGAATAGGTTTGGGAACCACAGCTAAAGAATAAATAGAAATAATTATCTTCTACCCAACATAAAGTCAATTTTTATCATCTTCGTGTCCTGTATACCACTGATTTTATATAACTATACATTGACATTGTAATGACTTGCTTTTTATATTCTCATGATAAACAACTTTCTGATCTCTAGAACAGATTGAGTAATATCACTGCCTTTTTCTAGTAATTTCAAGTAATATCTATTGTCTACAGATTGAAATTTTTTTATCATATTTGAAGTATTTGATAATTTCTCTCATTTTTTATTTCAACACATTTATTGTAGCAGATTCTGAGCATTCCATGACCATGCCAAACATTTCCAGACAATAAAACTGGGATGTCAGGAGTATTAATTTTATTATTTTTTAAATAATAGTATTAGAAGAGTTGACATAGAGATATTTTAAGTTATCCAGGGATTTAAACTAACAAGATAGGGACAAACAAAAAACAATGAAAACAAGGAATTAAGAGTATTCAGTAGGCTGGGGAATAGATATTTAGAACAGTGGATCAAAATAGGATTAATTGAAAGTATTATAAACTAAGAGGGGATGAATGGAGGTAAAAAAAGTGATGAGGAAAAAAGTGCAAGTTCACTGAAGAATGGAAACAACTGAACATCTGGATAGATAAAAACACCAAAGAGAGATATTGTCAGCTTTGTTATAGAAAATTTCTGAATTGTCCAAAAATCAGTTAAATCGGTGAGTTCTTGCTTATGTAAAAATAACGATCACTGGCTTTGAAATGATACAGAATCTCTATGATGAGACTTTGAATTATTTATGTACCAGGATGTTATCAAGAGTTTGGGTAAAAGGGTAAACTGTAAATAAGGGATTAAATATCTGTGAGAAAATTGGGGAGTGTGTGAAAGAAAGTGACAAAAATAGAAGAGGTATAAAAATCATATTATATGGGCTTCAGATAAGCAGAAAATTTTGAAGGTGATAGAATGTTTTTTTCTGGAATAAATAAGCCATGAAGATAATTCCAGCTTTCTGGCATAAGTGCAAAAGCTAATTCATTAAAATCAGTAAGTAATAACACATCAACAAGCATAAATTAATCATTTGTTACATATTTAAAACTATGATATATTTTTAGGTGAGGTGGGGGGCTGAGTACATAAATTAATAAAATAAACTTCTTATGCTTAAGAGTGAACAGTATAATTAGGAAGACAGATCTGCATTCACAGTTATGTATGAACAAGAGAGGGATAAAAGTAGTTAATAAGACTGACTGAATTCTAAATATGAATAATTTTGCACCAAGATTTCAGATAACAAATAGGCAGATTATGGTGTGAAACATTCATTTTTTAAGTCCAGTTCAGTGACATAGAAGATTCCTCCATTGGCTCAGAGGATAAAGAATTGGTCAACAATGCAGGAGGCACAGGAGATACTGGTTTGATCCCTGGGTCAGGAAGATCCCCTGGAGAAGGAAATGGCAACTCACTCCAGTATGTTGCCTGAAAAACCCCATCGACAGAGAAGCCTGGTGGGCTGTGTCCATGGAATCGCAAAAAGTCAGGCATGATTGAGTGACTGTAGGATGTGATTTGGTTCCTTAGGCTGGAGTGTGGGAAAAGAAACTATAAATGTGTAATTTACTTCTATTAGTATTTAACAAAAATATCAAAGCCTTAAGTTGATGCTAGAGGTGAAGTTAGTATTTTTTTTGATAGAAAGTGAAGCATCTCATGGAAGGACACCAAGGAAGTGCAGAGCACCAGGCTGAATGGATTTTCCATGTGATTGCTTTATTGTATTAAAGAGAAGTCGATGATGAAATTTATGATTTTTACTTATTTAGTGTTAAGAGAAAAGATAACTCCCACCTCACTAAACCCTTCTTATGTAAAAGTAAACACTCTTCAAACTCTTGCTAGAGGGAAAAATAATATGTGCACATAAAAACTGCAGAGTAATGTTTAAGGGAACGTGATACTTCTCTTAGATTAATTTATAGCAAGTATCAGCATACCAACAGAAGCTGTTGAAAGTTATGTTGCTGACTTGCTGTTGGATGACAGCATATTGAATGTCAATCATGAGTGGCAAAAACAATACCCTAACAAAGCCCAACAGGCATACATGAAGTATTAGGCTGAAGCATGACATGTTTAACATTGCATATTTAAAAATTTTTTTGTGTATTGATGGTGGGGAATATTGCACTTAATTCAGCAATCAGCTTTCTGTTTGGAGTGTCTCTACATTATGTCTGAAAGAGATTACTGCCAAATTAATGTTTGAAGTAAGAAATGAATGTGAAATCTTTGTTTTTGATTGCAGAGAAGCTACCCTCATCCATAAGTGCTGACTATGAGTACCAGAAATGATCAGTAGAGTGATTTTTATGTTCTGAGAAGATTTAGATACACATTGAATATTAGAACAGAGAAATGGGGTGCCAGCCTTCTCCCCAGGAGACTGTTTTCAAAGCCGACTCTTCTCAGAAAATGGTTAATACACTGGCAAACAAAGTGACTCAAATCTTTACAAGTTTATTAGAAATTGGTGCATTTGAATGCTCAAAAACTTTGTGTGATAGAACATATGGAACAATTCAAAGAAATTGTTTAAAAATCCCCCACAAAAGTGTATTTTTGTACCTATAGAAATAGCATTTTTTATTATGAAATACAAATTAGATTTTTTAAATAATACCCAAAATAAAAAGTACTAAAAGATATTTTTTTTCCACACTGCAGTCCCAGAATCTATATTAGAGACTATAATAGGT
>ML661935.1:2384889-2404758 GCA_007570785.1 Antilocapra americana
TTTTCCACACTGCAGTCCCAGAATCTATATTAGAGACTATAATAGGTGACAAGTAAGTGACTGATGAATAAATTTCACCAAGTTATTTCCTGACGCAGAGAAAACAAGAGACTTCAGTATTCCATTCCATGTTGGTTTAAACGGCAGGCAGACAATAGTTTAGTCAGAAACACTGATCAGTGCGATGTTTATACGCTGAAGAACTTCCTTTGCACTTATGGAGAGTCTGCAGACAATGTTTTCATGTTAATTCTTAATTCTGAACTTTAACCTCTTGAAATACTTCAACCATATGAACTTGCTTTGGGTGGTAAAGAAGTGAAGAAGTTTATCAATCCTGTATTTTTTGTTGTTATTTCAATTTCACATGTAGGGTAGAAGAGAACTTGATTGCATAATTCTATCATTATAGATGGGTACAATTGCCAATTTTAGTACTCAGTTCCTTCTTTGAGGTAACCATGTGATTCTCTGGTTCCACAATCCATGCAGAAACCTGAATAAGAGCATTTACGACATTGCTATCCTTATGCCATCTGCGGTCATCGTTTCCCATTCTCTCAACCTGCATTTGCATCATGATAATAAATGATAGTTTCAGATACTTTCTTCTCACAACCTAAGAAGTGTTAAAAAAAAAAACAAAAAACCTGTCATGTGAAACACTTATTCTGATTACACTAGGAGCACCTAAAGTTATTGGTATGTTAATTGAATGTGGTTTGGGGAAAAGTGTCATCTGCCTTACAGCATTCATTTGCATACTAATAACAAAACTTTGTTCAGCAGAGACATTTTCTGATTAAAGCACTAACGTAAGAGCTTGCTTAGAGATTATATGATCTCAGATTGTGAACTGAAATAGTCATAATTTCATAAAGGAACATAAATTTCATAACGTTCATAAAGGAACAAAGAAACAAATGGAAACTTCTTGATAGCACATCTATATGCACCAAAGTGCAAAGAAAGCAATGCTCTAAGGTGTATTGCTGAAAGTTTCTTGTTCTTTTGGAAAAAAAAAAAATCTCCTATAGTATAATGCTTTATGGTGGCCAGGAGTTTCCATTGTGCTTGAAAAGAAAGCTCTAGTGAGAGATTTTTCCCATGCAGTTGGCATTAGGTTGGGAATCTTGGAACACATAAGTCTGGCGAGCAGTGACTCTGAGACATTGAATTAATGACATCAAATACTAAGAAATATTTAAACTGCTTAATATGTCTGGTAACCCTACCAGTCCATATATCTTGGAGCCTACTGACAGACTCTTCTCTAGATTTTATTTCAATGAGCTCCAATTCTAATTTCCTTAGTCAATTCTGCTTATCATAGATTTTTAAAATAAGTGCATAAAGCTATGTAGACTACTACTAACTTCTGCAAAACTTCTTAGAAAGCTGTTTTCTAAAAAGATTTCTCCTTTTTAAGAATGCCCATTATTTAATTCAGTTGATTCAGACATTGCTTTGCAATTATGCTGTTTCTTTGGCTGAAAACAAACTCATCTTATCTCATGAAGATCATAATTTTGCATAATTACACTATAGTTTTGTAACTTGTATTATGTAATATTCCTTGTGATTTGATAACCATTCGTTTTTTATATTTCATTATTTGATTTTTCTTTCAGGAAAGGGAAAAGCATTGGACTCAATTTATAAAAATTTAGAATGGTGAATGTATGGGCAAATGCAGGAACTATTAACCAGTACCTTGTGGGGTCTTTTGACCCCTAAGGGGTATCATTTGATACCTAAAATGATGTTAGGTATCATTTTATTTCTAGTTTAGATTTTTTTTCCAAGTTATTTTTCTTTCAAAGCAGGTTTAAGATATAAAAAGGTAAGTTATCACTTTTTCCAGTTCATAATTAGGTTCTAAAAAAGAAGACGATACTACTGAACAAAAATTAGATACAGCAATGTATTCATCCTTAATCTTCTGTTCTCTCTTACTATTCTTTCTTGTCACTGGTAGAATTCTACCAGTTAAGTCAAGAAGAAATTAAACTGACACTCTTAATTTCATTAAAGCACTGAACTAAGTAGCTATAAGAATAGATAATATATGAGACATTATACTACAATTAAAAAATTATACCCAGCTTCTTCCTGGATATCACTACTTTAATGCTTCAGAGATACTTGTATGTTCAACACTAAGTTTATTTTCCTCCTCCCTCCCCAAAACTGTGCTCATCTCTTCATTTTCCCCTATCTTTTTTTAATAGCACAATCAGATACCTAGTTACTTAAATCAGAACGCTGAGAATTGTCCTCACTCTTCCCTTTCATTTAAACTTTAATCTCCTTGGGGACAAAATCTATCCATTTAGCCCCCTGAACTTTTCTTGAATTTCCCTCCTCCTCCTCCTCATCCTCACTGCAATAACTGTATTTCAGGCCACTGTCACGTCTCTGCTACGCTCCTCTAACAACTGCATGATGGGTTCTCAGGCCTCTGACCTAGTTTTTAATCCGATCTGCTGTTGTAAGAATGACTTTCATAGTGTAAATGTGATCATGCCATTTCTCTGCTAAGAATCCTTAAGTGGCTTCTTAACTTTCACGTTGAAGTCTTCAAAAGGCTTTGGTATGTAAGACTCTTTCATATCCCAGCAACTTTGACTTCACAGAAGTGATCACTTGCCAGCCTTTCTTCAGGCCGTACTTACCTTCCAGCTATCTTATCTCTGTTTTCTTTCTGAGCCTATTGGCATGTTCTTCCTTCAGTCTGAATATATCTTCTTGTTCTGTTGACCTAATTCTTATTCTTCCTTCAAGCTATTATGAAGCTTTTTTTTTTTTCTTACTCTCTCTGCTACACTTCTGGGTTTGCATAAACTTTCTAAGAATTGCCATAGCATCCCATACTTGCCTTCATTTAGCACTAATTAAGTTGAATTGCAATTGTCTTCCACTAGACTTAAACTTCTTGAACCCAGGGCTTGTATCTTTTACATTGTTTTCTCTAATTTCTAGCTCAGTGTTTAGTACACAAGTTCATAATCCAAATGTATTTGCTGAATACATGATTAAATAAAATAAACTAGATTAATTTGCAATTCATTTAATTTTTCTCAGTTTCATAGCAAGGCAAGCAAGCCAATATGCAGCATAGCCTATATATCTGCCTAGTTGACAAAGGACTCCTATGTGAAACTGTTCTGTGCATGTAGAGAAATCACTTCTACATTCTACCTACCACAAATGTTGTGCCTTAAACTTAAAATTTAAGAAATATCCTTACCTATTTTTTCCCCTTAATCATTTATATTCAATGTGAAAGAAATCCTTTTGATTCTACTCGCCCTCAATATCTATTGGATTTGCCTATGTTTTCTCTTAAGTCCTACAGCCACTATATTAGCTTCTGTTCTAATCTTTTCTCATGGAAATTGTTCCCCCTAAACAATGTTGGCTTCACAAACCTTATCACTTGCCAGCCTTTCTTCAGCCTACCTTCTCTGGTCTTACCCTGTGTAGAACACACAATACAAATATTCTGAAATATCACTGCAGTCATGGTTGTAAAATAGAAAATTCCATACTTTAACCCAACAGCTCCCTCTTTAACATAGAAAAGTCAAGATTTTAAAATAAAAGTATGGCAGACAAAACGCCCCATTTATTCTAAATCTACTTATTTTTTTCTTGGGCACTAGCTAAACCTCATTTCTCAGATTTGTTACTGATAAACATCAAAAACAGGAGTAGTTTTGCTAATTTGATGAGATTCTGTAGTTAAAGCTTCTAGACTCACTTATAGTGACTCATACATTTGATAACTATAATACCCTGGTGAAGAACATGAGTTCTTAAATTACAGATGAGTCATGGATCCAACCTCGCTACATATGGAAATTTAGGCAAACCAAATTTTTTCACTTTAAATTTAGGTTTTCTCCTCTAGAAAATGGTAACAATTTCATTGGAATATTGCCAATTGAACATATAATTAGAGGTCAGTAAATACTAGCTATTATTTGCTGTAAAACAGAGCTAATAGCTGTATATTGAAGATTATTCATTTATTGAAGAGTAAATGAGATAATTCAAGAAAAAATTTTTAATACAGTACTTGGTACATTTCATGTGCTTAATTAAATTACTATGTGTCTGACATTATTATTAAATATTATTATTATCACTGATATGAATTGTACTATTCAAATCCCTGACAAGGTATTGGATGATATAGACTTTAATCTTAGTAATACAAGTAATACAAGTAATTCTTAAATCATGGTATTCTCTCAGCTATTCAACAAGACACAGCTTATACAAACATTATCTATTTTTAGTTTGGATGAACAAGGAATGCACAGACAGTGTTATTTAAATTTTTAAATATCACTCCTTTCCCCACAAACAAATTTGTGAATATTAACAAAATATAAGTCGCTTTTTGGCTATGAGTGAAGAAGAGGGAGGGAAAATTAGTCCAAATAATGAGAAAGTGAACAATTGTTACTTGAACGAATGGAATTTACTCTGTATGTTGAATGTCTCCATTTTAGTTCTACAATGGCTTTAAAAATTTCAGCTATATTTGGTTTATTTGCCACTGGTGTTTAAAATTATCTCAAAAAGACTATATTCTAAAATATAACTATATACAGAAAAAATGATAATGTGCCGTTTAAGTATATATAAGAAGGTGTTAAAATCTACTTCAGACTCAGATATTCCTAATTTTATGAGTCAAGAAACTTAAACACTGTCACAAGTACATGATTTTCATGTATAAGTACATTATAGCATACTCAACACTACAATTGAATTATGAATAATAGCTGTGATTTTAGAAGCTGAGAATGAAAATGAAACAGTATAATATTTACCTCAATTAGAGTATATTTAGGCTAGTTAAAACATTCTGGGATAGATTTGAGCAGGTAATAATTGACTGTATTTTAAGCCTGGAGGCAAAGCCCAAGGTGCTAACTCAAGCAGGTCATTAGCACCCTGGTAAAAATGCTCTCAGAGTATATCATGTATTTCTATTTGTGAATTTTATACATTATATTCATTATTTAAGATGCTGAAACTATATGGTTAAATAATACATATTGGTGTAACTTGATAATCTATTAATATTACCTTGTAAACTGACCATTTTTCTGTTATTCTTTCATACCTAATTTCCCTCTTTCTGTCCACCTTATTTCTCTCAATTATAGTGAGCAACTAACTATAGAGTCATTTTCATGCCTTAGTATTAAGATGCTATAATTCAATATTATATCTCCCCCAAAGTTTAGAAATTTATGTCTGCTCAGTTCAGTTCAGTTCAGTTGCTCAGTCGTGTTAAACTCTTTGCAACCCCATGGACTGCAGCATACCAGGCCTCCCTGTCCATCACCATATATTTATGTCTGTAGTTGGTATTAATAAATACTTATTAAATGTTTATTGTTGATTGAAATACAAATCAAGTATTTAGTGTTTTGACTGGCAGCCTAGTATTTTAAAGACTTTTAAGAAATTAGAGAGTTTTCTCTGGTTACTCTGCTTTCCTTTCCACACTGTTGAATGGGACCATTTCTTCTTTTCTCCTATCTTGGCTGGAATTTATTAGATAATTTTAACTTCTTTCAACTCCTCCTGGCATCTATGATTTTTTTTTCCTGTCTGTGATATCAAGCCTTGCTTATTTGAAGACTCTGCCTTGCACTTATTCCTGCACACTTATACTCCTCACTGTAATCTCAGCATCTTCAAGATTTCCTGTCTTCCTTGGGGACTTTAGCACTTGAAGAGGTCACAGACACAAATATTTCCAGGGGCTAGGTTCAGTTCAGTCAGTTCAGTCAGTCAGTCATGTCCGACTCTTTGCGACCCCATGGACTGCAGCACACCAGGCTTCCCTGTCCATCACCAACTCCCTGACCTTACTCAAACTCATGTCTATCGAGTTGGTGATGTCATGGAACCATCTCATCTTCTGTCCTACCCTTGTCTTCCAGCCTTCAATCTTTCCCAGCATCAGGGTCTTTCCCAATGAGTCAGTTCTTCACATCAAGTGGCCAAAGTATTGGAGTTTCAGCTTCGACATCAGTCCTTCCAATGAACACTCAGGACTGATCTGCTTTAGGATGGACTGGTTGGATCTCCTTGCAGTCCAAGGGACTCTCAGGGGTCTTCTCCAACACCACAGTTCAAAAGCATCAAGTCTTCAGCGCTCAACTTTCTTTATAGTCCAACTCTCACATCCATACATGACTACTGGAAAAAATCATAGCTTTAACTAGATGGATTTTTGTTGGGAAGGTGATGTCTCTGCTTTTTAATATGCTATCTAGGTTGGTCATAACTTTTCCTCCAAGGAGCAAGCATCTTTTAATTTTATAGCTGCAGTCACCATCTGCAGGGATTTTGAAGTCCAAGAAAATAAAGTTTGCCACCATTTCCACTGTTTCCCCATCTATTTCCCATGAAGTGAAGGGACCAGATGCCACAATCTTGGTTTTTTGAATGTTGAGTTTTAAGCCAACTTTTCCACTCTCCTCTTTCATGTTCATCAAGAGGCTCTTTAGTTCTTTGTTTTTTGCCATAATGGTGGTGTCATCTGTGTATCTGAGGTTATTGATATTTCTCCTTGCAATCTTGATTCCAGCTTGTGTTTCTTCCAATCTGGCATTTCACATAATGTACTCTGCATAAAAGTTAAATAAGCAGAGTGACAATATACTACCTTGATGTACTCCTTTCCTGATTTGAAACCAGTCTGTTGTCCCATATACAGTTCTAATTGTTGCTTCCTGACCTTCATATAGATTTCTCAAGAGGCAGGTCAGATGGTCGGGTATTCCCATCTCTTTAAGAATTTTCCGTAGTTGTAATTCACACAGTCAAAGGCTTTGGCATAGTCAATAAAGCAGAAGTAGATACTTTTTCTGGAACTCTCTTGATTTTTCAATGATCCAACAGATATTGGCAATTTGATCTCTGGTTCTTCTGCCTTTTCTAAATCTAGCTTGAATGTTTCATGTACTGTTGAAGCCTGGTTTGAAGAATTTTAAGCATTACTTGGTTAGCATGTGAAATGAGTACTTTGCTAGCATGTGAGGGGTTAGGTATCTAATGTAAATATGTGAGGTGGAAACTACCATTAAAGGGAGTTGTGGAGCCTGCGGCAAAGAGTGCATTCTATCTAAACACATTTAAATTTAAAGCATAAAATTTTATAGTTGCCAAACTGAATAGGGATTCTATTGCTGTATGACAGTCTGTAAACCCTGGCCATAGGATGAAGCACAAACTCTTCAGTATGCCCTACACTATCCTTCAAAGTCTGGCCCTCACACGACTCCCAAACTCAGCCCCTCTTCCCTTTCAGTTGCACTGAAATACTTACATCCACCTCCTTCCTCTTTCTATCAGCCTTTGTATCTTTTCATAGACTGATCTCTCTGCCTAGTTCCCCTTTTATACCTCTCTAAAACTGCTTGGGAAAATGCTCAGTCTTCATGTTACTGTTCAAGTTTTGTCTCCTTTGAGAAATGTTCACTGAAATCAAGTCAGTGACCTGAAACACAATGGCTGCATAATGATTATAGACTTTAACTAGTAAAAAAATAATCATTTATGTCTGAAACCACCCCCCCACCAAAGACTGGTAGTTCTTAAGAATGTAAATGTCTGGCTATAACCTTAAAATATCTTGTTCCCAATACTTCTTATCTATATATTGGCATGAGTATCAACTGGTAATTACTTTCTACTATGAGGTTTTGTTTGCATCACTTAACGAGACTAGAAAAGTAAACCAGAATGCCACCAGTGACCTTACTCTTCTTTTCCAATTAATCTTTGTTAGCTTATACATAATATCTCAAGGTTACAAGATAGCTGCTCAACTTCCAGCAGCACTGCCATATTTCAGGCAAGAAGAAATAAAATGGCAGAAAGTAAGGGTGTACTCGGTGGATTAGTTTTGGCTTTGATTTTGTTTTTTCTTAAATAATCAGTTACCTCCAATTATATATATTTGGACAAAATTTATGTTATGTGGACACTAGTGGAAGAGCTAGTAAATAATGCATTTTTAAACATTTGCATCGTGAATAAAATCAGGCTTTGTTAATAAAGATGAGAGTGACTGTTGGTTTTCCTCTGTGTCGCTTGCTCATTATCATTTAACATTTCTTTGTGGTTTTCACAATACCTTTATGCACAACAGATTTGAATAAGTGTCAAATCAATAAACTGATTTGGAAAGAAAAATTCTGGAAAAACAATAAGAAATCACCAGGACAAATAAAAAACAATTGTAGGAGAGGGTTGAAAAAATGCACAACCTGAGAGTTGAGCCTTATGTTTTATTCAGGGACAAGACAGAGGACCAGAGTCTACAATGACACTGACGAAGCATTCCAAAAAACTAGAATACTTGAGTTTTAGCTGGAAAAAAAATTGTAGTTGAGCATCAAAAGATGTGCTTTTCCCAAAAGTAGAACTACCATATGACCCCGCAATTCCAATCTTGGGCATACAGCTGGATAAAACCATAATTCAAAAAAACACATGCACCCCAGTGTTCATTACAGCACTATTGACAATAGCCAGAACATGAAAGCAACCTAAATTTGCATCAACAGATGAATGGATGAAGACAATATGGTACATATATACAATGGAATATTGCTCAGCTATAAAAGGGAACGAAATTGTTCCATTTGCAGAGATGTGGATGGACCTAGAGACTGTCAAAATAAAGTAAATCAGAAAAAGAAAGAAAAACAAGTACTGTATAATATCACTTATATGTGGAATCTAAAAAGACAATACAGATCAATTTACTTGCAAGGCAGAAACAGAGATGCAGAAGTAGAGAACAAACATATAGATACCAAGAAGGGGTGGGTGGGAGATTGGCATTGATGTATGTATGTATAAACTACAATATGTATAAAATAGTTAACCAATGAGAACCTACTGGATAGCACAGGGAGTTCTACTCAGTACTCTGTGGTAACATGAATGAGAAGGAAATTCAAAACAGAGGGGATATGTGAGTATGTATAGCTGATTGTAGCACAACATTGTAAAACAACTATACTTCAATACAAATTTAATTTAAAAAAAGATTTTTTTTTATGCATGCAAAGATGCAAGAGGCTAGAGTCACTGAAATTATTCCTCTGGTACATATCTTAACTATTTATGTCCAGAATCTTGTTTATATCTCCATCAGAATTCTTCTCATGGAATAACATCAGGGACAGCTACATTGACTGATGGCTTGATTGCAGGCAATATTTGCTGTTTACAGAAATGGCAGGCTGTATTGTTTTGCCCAAGATAGTTTTCACTTTTAGAGCTCATTTAGAATATGTAGAAGTATAAGCTTATCTTTGAAAGAAATGGCACAGTCAAGAGGAATGTCAATACGTAATATACTGTACATGTCATGACTGAGAACATCTCTTTCTGGAGTCTCTTCTGGGCTCAGTTCAGGATTATTTGTAGTGCTGTTTCTCAGGATCAACCCATCCAAACCTGTTAGCCTGTTTTTCATTTTTTCATTGCTGTCTTTTCCTGTTAATCTTTGATTAATTTGCTACTGGCCAAAAGGTGATCATGGATTTATAGTAGTCTTATCTCAGTAACATATAAACCCTTTAACAGAGGTATTTGAGAAAGTAGATTTTAATACAAACAAATGAGCAAATATCAATCCCTGGGCAGGTTGTGGCAGAAATAATTGCTGATGGGTATGATTTTTTAGAGACCTCAACTCAGGAGAAAAGGTAATATTTACAGTGGGTCAACTTGTTTTGCTCCCTGAGATATTTAACATAGTTGAAATTATCTGAATTTTCTACTTCTCCAGAGAGCCCCATATTTAGACTTTTGTCTGCTAGGCTTTTTTTTTTTTTTTTCTGCTGTGTGCAGTTATTTTTAAATTACAATGGAGTGATATCTCTTTCACTTTTCTCTCTTATGTGGTGTTCCTATAAAATATACATAAACAAAATGTATGTTTTTTCACCTACAACCAGTTCCACAGACCACCAATCAAATGGGACAAAGGTATCCTGGTGATCTTGCTCTTTTCTGGGAACTCTTCTCCATGTCCAGGTTGTTCAAGATAATTCACATCACAAAGAAAGCTGCCTGTTCTAAACATGCATGAACTGGTCTTGACAAGCCTTGACCATGAGTTCTTGGTCTCATGATTCCAGCTGGAATATTACAACACTCCCATAACCAGTCTCCTGATGTCCAGATTCTCATCTTTAATCTCTTTTTTCCAAGCTACTGTATAGTCTTCTGAAACAAGCATCTGAAACATATTATTCCCCTCCTTTACTCTCTTTAATAATAGCTAATGTTCACATATTTAAGCACAGTATCAAATTTAACTTCTAAAATCTGTAGAGATAATAAATATAGATTAGTGGTTGCCTTGGTGAGGAGGCAAGATGGGGATTAACACTAAATGTCCATGAGGGATTATATTGGTTGATAAAAATGCTATAGAATTGATTTATGGTGAGGCACAACTTGGTAAATTTACTTTAAAAATCATTGAATTTTTCCCTTGAAATGGATGAATTTTATGATATGTAAAATATGCCCCAATAAAATGATTTTTCATATGTGTATCATGTCTTTCTTATTAAGGTGATTACTCAGTAACTGCTCCTTTCTGCTACTTGGAACATGGACAGGTCCTTGGGAATCCACAAGGAAACTGATGCTGATGCATCTGAGTGAGGGTTTTTCAAATCCATGATAGCTCAGTTGGTAAAGAATCCACCTGCAGTGCAGGAGACCCCAGTTCAATCCTTGGGTTGGGAAGACCCCTGGAGAAGGGAAAGGCTACCCATTCCAGTATTCTTAGGCTTCCCTGGTAGCTCAACTGGTAAAGATTCCGCCTGCAGTGTGGGAGATCTGGGTTTGATCCCTGGATTGGGAAGATCTCCTAGAGAAGGGAAAGGCTACCCACTCCAGTATTCTGGCCTGGAGAATTCTATGGATGGTATAGATCGTGGTACCCCAAAGAGTCAGACATGACTGAGCAACTTTCACTTTTCAAATCCATGACTTGAAGTGAAGGTACATTCAGAAAAAAAACAAAGGTGTTATAAATACTGACCATGCCAAAAGAAGAACAGATTTATGTCACTCACTTCAAGTTTCCTCCCATATACCCATACACAACTTCTTCAGATTGTTGGTCATCTTAGCAGAGAAATTTTCCCAAGATCTACCCTGCAAAAAAGGCAAATATAGAATAGTGGTGTGACTACTTTAGGGACATAGTAACCACCACTCATTAGAAGTTTGAAAACAAAACAAAATAAAACATAGTCTTGAGACAAAATGGGGATATAGATCAACAGAGAAGTATTTTCCCCATGTTCCCTTGACTTCAGTTCAGTTCAGTTCAGTTGCTCAGTGGTGTCTGACTCTTTGTGATCCCATGGACTGCAGCACATGAGGAGTCCCTGTCCATCACCAACTCCCAGAGTTTACGCAAACTCACATCCATTGAGTTGGTAATGCCATCCAACCACCTCATCCTCTGTCGTCCCCTTCTCCTCCTGCCCTCTATCTTTCCCAGCATCAGGGTCTTTTCAAATGGGTCATCTCTTTGCATCAGGTGGCCAAAGTAGTGGAGTTTCTGCTTCTGCATCAGTCCTTCCAATGAATATTCAGGACTGATCTTTAGGATGGACTGGTTGGATCCTCTTGCAGTCCAAGGGACTCTCAAGAGTCTTCACCAACAGCCCAGTTTAAAAGCATTAATTCTTCAATGCTCAGCTTTCTTTATAGTCCAACTCTCACATCCATACATGACTGCTGGAAAAACCATAGCCTTAACTTGATGGACCTTTGTTGGCAAAGTAATGTCTCTGCTTTTTAATATGCTGTCTAGGTTGGTCATAATATTTCTTTTAATTTCATGGCTGCAGTCACTATCTACAGTGATTTTGGAGCTCCTCTCAAAAAATAAAGTCAGCCACAGTTTATCCATCTATTCACCATGAAGTGATGGGACCAGATGCCATGATCTGAGTTTTCTGAATGTTGAGCTTTAAGCCACCTTTTTCACTCTCCTCTTTCACTTTCATCAAGAGGCCCTTGATTTCAGTGCCCACTAAAAATTCTCACCAAGAATCCAGATTATGAATTTGATATCACTAAACCAACTTTCTCTTTTTAGGAGTATTATTTGCCCTTGAGATCCTAAGGGTGCATAAGCAGTGAATCCTAGACCTAATAAGTAAACAGAAGTATTTTAACACCTAATGGTGTGCTCTCTGTAGCAAAAAAAAAAAAAAAAAGATTTGAACAATATTAGAACAAATGGAACTATTGTATATGAATGCCATCCATTGGCCTGTTCAATTCTGATGAAAAAGTAGCAGTCCTGGAGAAGATCTTGTCTTACTGATGGATGAGGTCCATGGTCTTGACTCAGAATTAGCCCTTGAATTTCCTGCCCTCTAACCCTTGCATGTCATGAATGACAAAGGCCAGAAATTTCAGTTTTATTATGGGAAAAGGTGTCCTGTTTCTTATCGAAGATACCTTGGCTCTCAGACTGGTTCCAAATAGGAAAAGGAGTACATCAAGGCTGTATATTGTCACCCTGCTTATTTAACTTATATGCAGAGTACATCATGAGAAATACAGGGCTGGAAGAAGCACAAGCTGGAATCAAGATTGCTGGGAGAAATATCAATAACCTCAGATATGCAGACAACACCACCCTTATGGCAGAAAGTGAAGAGGAACTAAAAAGCCTCTTGAAGAAAGTGAAAGAGGAGAGTGAAAAAGTTGGCTTAAAACTGAACATTTAGAAAACTAAGATCATGGCATCTGGTCCCACAACTTCATGGCAAATAGATTGGTAAACAGTGGAAACAGTGTCAGACTTTATTTTGGGGGGCTTCCAAATCACTGCAGATGGTGATTGCAGCCATGAAATTAAAAGATGCTTACTCCTTGGAAGGAAAGCTATGACCAACCTAGATAGCATATTGAAAAACAGAGACATTACTTTGCCAACAAAGGTCCATCTAGTCAAGGCTATGGTTTTTCCAGTAGTCGTGTATGGATGTGAGAGTTGGACGGTGAAGAAAGAATTGATGCTTTTGCAATGTGGTGTTGGAGAAGACTCTTGAGAGTCCCTTGGACTGCAAGGAGATCCAACCAGTCCATCCTAAAGGAGATCAGACCTGGGTGTTCATTGGAAGGTCTGATGTTGAAGCTGAAATTCCAATACTTTGGCCACCTTATGCAAAGAGTTGACTCATTGGAAAAGACCCTAATACTGGGAAGGATTGGGGGCAGGAGGAGAAGGGGACGACAGAGGATGAGATGGCTGGATGGCGTCACCAACTCGATGGACATGGGTTTGGGTGGACTCCAGGAGTTGGTGTTGCACAGGGAGGCTTGGTGTGCTGCAATTCATGGGGTCCCAAAGAGTCGGACACGACTAAGCGACTGAACTGAACTGAACTGGCTCTGAGAAATGATAAGTCAATGGACATGTAGTAGCCATAAGTTTCAGCTCCTGCAATGAGACACTGAAACACTCAGCTACTTTTAAGGAAGAAGGTATCTGGCTGAGAAAGATTTCCAGAGAGAAGCTTCATAATCTTATAACCACCTGTCTCATTTGGAGATCAGTCAGAAATGATAGGCAGAGTAATCTGCTCTGGGGCAGTGATCATTCTTCTCTATTCAGTTAGTTCATACAAAGCTCTCAGAAGTCTATCTTGCCAGTGTATATGTATATACAGAGTCCAAGATTATCTTTGTTTTGGTGCTCTGTGGAAGGCTCTCATTGTCTTTTTATCAAGGAAAATAAGCAATATTTACAATAGCCATGTGTGATGCTTTTACGCTGGCTTTTCTTTCTTATTCTACTTGCTTGTTTGTTTTTTTCCTTTTGGCACTTCAGAGTGTAAATGCACATATCACAGCTCTATAATAAGATAAATATCATCCCTATTCCTCTCACTCCTCATTCTTTTTCTAAACATCTGTGAAAGTATAAGGTAAGGTACCATTTTACTCTGCCACTCCATATATTGCTGACTCTGACGCATCTTCCCTGTTTCTGAGAGATACACAGGAAAATAACAGGGCATCTTCAGACACCATTATGCATCTGGTGACAAATATTCAGAGATTGTCTGTAACCCCTAACAGAACATTGTCCATAAACAGGGGGTATTTGAAGAGCTATCTTTCTTGATTAGGAGGTATTTTCATTTGAGTACTCTCATACATCCTCTTAAATACACAGGAGATACTTATATTCCATCATGACAGTGACTACTGGGCTGTAACAATAAACATGGTTTTATTTTGCCAAACAGTTTTCATCATTGCCAATACTGATTCACATTGACAGTATAGAAATGTGCAATATTAGATATTTGGGAGAGAGGGAGTGGTTAAATAGACATACAATCCTTTGACTACTATATTCCCTTCTTAAGAAAAAAAAAAGTAAAAAGGTGAAAAGATACAAAAAAGGGTTGGAAAAGATACAAAAGGTGAAAAGATACAAAAAAGGGTAAGAAAAACATGAAAATGAACATAGTGTAAGGTATTTCCAATGTTGAATTCAGTATGAAAGATTTTAAATTATACCTCTCATTTTAATTCATGACAGAAATACTGAGATATTTACTATTTTACTTCTTAGAGATGATATAAGCTTTAAAGTGAGCTATCTGAAATGTCTATCAAAAATTTCTCTTTAACCTCTAAAAAAATACTGCTTCTTAGCTTGTTATTTAAAAATGTCCAGTATTTCTTGTCATCTATTCTAATAACAAGAAATAGTGACTGATTTTGTTTTTATAATTTGTGAAAATACTACTAGAAAAGATGAAAGTGTAATTTCATGAGAATGTGTGTTCCACTGGACAGTGGTATAAAATGTTGGAGGAGATAAAGTCCATTGCGTTTCAGAGAGGTATGGCTTATTTATGAAAGCATAAGACTATTTCACTTTACTGCTTTCATAATTATATAATTCAATTGTTAACCTGATAAGATGGTATTAGGCTGTGAAAAATTGATGAAACCTATTTCTATGTCCTAGAGCACATATGTCATAGGAGAATTCTTTGGATATTTTCTGTTCCATTTTTATTACTTACATATTCTTTTTGGAAGTGCCATTAAGTTTCATGGGTTAGGTTGTTTAATAAAAGTTCATTGGATACATTCCAAAATCTAATTACTTGGTTTAAATAAAAAACTTTAAGACTTGTATCTGGTGGTATTCTCTTTCTCTATAGATAAAAGTTCTGTTTTCTGTTCCAAATAATCCTCCTCCCCAAACCAAGCTCAAACAGACAACGAATAGTTGAGCTGTGACTACCTCTTGCTGATAATCACCAAAAAAAGAAAAAAGAAAAAAAAAATCACAGATTCTTTCTTTTCATCAATGTTGCTAAAGGAACACCTCAGTATTACACAAACAAAAGATATGCTGCAGAAATTTAAATCAACGAATTGTCAAGATGCCATAAGTAAAGCAAAGATATCTATTTTACTCTAAAATATGTATGCAGTTTTTGTGAGGTTTGTTCGGAGTGATGGTTTAAAAATATTTCCCATAAACAAACATGGAAAGTTGCCATTTGACATTTAATATAGTATATGCAATAGTATATATTCTCTAAAAGAAAGGAGGAGGACAGTCTTTCTGTGCACATACGGTATTTCAGTTTTGGCTTGGAACTTTATTTTTTACACTAAAAAAAATAAAACAGTAAATTATTAATTAAGAATATGGCAATGAAGAAAACTGTGAAAAACATATTCAAAAACTAAACTCACAGTTCAATATGAATAAAGCAGAATTTACTTAAGACATTATTATATGGTATCACTATCAATTTCTCAAACTATGTCTGCTAAGTTTCATAAAAATGCTTTAGATTATTGCAAAGAGCATGTTAAAACTGAAGAAACACGAAGTGTTTTTAACCTTTAAAAGCTTTAAGGGTTAGAGTCAAGTCCATAGAAATTTAAAGTTTATGGAATTTTCACTACATTATATAAAAATGTGGTCAAACACTAATCTATGCAATTACGTAGATCAACATATCCTCTAACTGAGGCTGGGAGGTCTTTTGTATTATTGCCAGATTACTACACTGACAGTTTGGGTTTATAAGTTTATCTCTTACCACACATAATCAAGGCTGGGAGTTTGCTATGTATTTGGAAAAGTTGGTTGCACGGGGACTTATAAAATGCAATATACAGGGGTGGGGGGGAAACTAAGATGGCGGAGGAATAGAACGGGGAAACCACTCTCTCCCCAATAAATACACCAAAAGAACTTTTAAAGACCGCGCAAACTCCATAAAACAGGATCTAAATGCTGGCAGAGGACATCGGGCATCTGAAGGGACGGCCCATTGCTGACGAGAGGAGGTAGGATAAAAGAAAAAAGAGAGAGAAAAAAGTAAAGGGAGAGACAGAGTTGGGGGCGGGGATCCGTCCCGGAAGGGGAGTCTGGAATAAAGAGGAAAAAAAAAAAAAAAAGAGGAGAAAGGTTTCCGAATACCAGGGAGCATTCTCTCGGGCGGATTTGCGGTGAATCTTGGAGAGCAAGATAGCTGGGAGTAAAAGCAGATTAATAATTAAGCCCTGCAAGCTACATTTCTGGCTGGAAGGCACAGGGAAGGGGCGGCGGCGGACGCCCCACCCCCCACTAGCCAAAGCGGACTGCTCAGGGAGGGGCGGGCCGCGCGCTCAGGGAACGGAGCAGCCTGAGCGACCCAACCCAGGGGGCTAACCGGAGATAGACTGAGAAGTAGCTTTCCCCAGGAAGAGCCCCCCTGCCAGGCCCGCGCAGAACAAGGAGAGGTGTGGAGTCGGCAGAGAGGCGGCTGGCAGGGTGGCACAGAACAAAGGGCGTGCGGAGTCGGCAGAGAGGCAGCCGGCCGGGTGGCACAGAACAAAGGGCGTGCAGAGTCGGCAGGGAGGCGGCCGGCCGAGGTGATCTGGGCCCCTGTGGGCTGCGGACCGGCCCAGCCCCCGCCCGAGTGCAGCGGGCATAACCCAGCCCAGGGGAGACCAAAGGGTGAGGCGGAGTCGGCAGGGAGGCGGCCGGCTGGGCGGAGCTGGGCGCCTTCGGGCTGAGGACAGACCCAACCCCTGCCCGAGACCAGCGGGCATAGCCCAGCCCCGGCGAGGCTTCCTCGGCCAAATTGCGCACAGAGCTAGGTGCTAACCAAGACTACTGGGGATTCTGGACGGATCGGAGCTCTGCACACCTAAGAAGACGTGCTTAGCTGCACGTCGGGAAAGCCGAGCGGTTGGGCCAGGGGAGGGGAGAAGCCGCACTCCCCAACTGTGCCGGGCGGACGACAGAGAGCCGAGCAGAAGGGGCGGGGGAAGCGCACTCAGCAGGAGCAGGGCAAACTCCAGAGCGCTGAATAGACACATAAAAGACCAGCAAACAGAAGACGCTTAAGCTAGCAGAGGCAACAGGTTTGGAGTCTATAGACCATGAGAAGTACAAGCCGGACCCAAGGAATTGTCTGAAAAATAAACTGACCCCTCCCAGTATGCATCAGCACCAGAGAAAGCCTTAGTTATAACTGTACTAGGAACATCTTTTAAATTTTTAAAACTTTTTTATACCCTTTTTTGTTTTTTAGAATTTTTAAGTCCCCTATAACCTTGTTATTTTCTTTTTCTTTTCTTTCTTTCTTTTCCTTTATTTTTATTTTCCCATTTTTTTTTTTGAAAAAAAATTTTTTTTTTTTTAATTTTTTATTCCCCTTTTAACTTTGTTATTTTCTTTTTCTTTTCTTTCTTTCATTTCCTTTATTTTTGTTTTCCCTTTTTTTTTAGAAAAATTTTTTTTCAGAATTTTTAAGTCCCCTATAACCTTGTTATTTTCTTTTTTTGCCTTTCTTTTCCTTTATTTTTATTTCCCCCCCTTTTTAATCTCCTCTTTCTCCCTTATTGCATTCTCCGTCCTATCTCCTTTCTTACTTTTTATATCTCCACTTTATTCCCCTTTTTTAAATTTTTTTTTTTTTTACTGATTTTTGTTGTTGTTGTTGTTGGTGGTGTTGTTGTATTTTCTTCTTTATCATTCTTTCTTTCTTTTTTTCATAATAGTACTTTTGAGAATCCAGTCTTTACTCTAGATTTTTAATCTTTGCTTATTAGTATTTGGTATCAACTTTGTACCTTTAAGGATCCAAGCTCCAGTACCCATTGCTACCTGGGAGTGAGATCATTGGCTTGACTGCTCTCTCCCCATTCTTATTTCTCCTCTATTTTGTTTTTGTTTTTGTTTTTCTTTCTCTTCCTTATCTTTCTTTCTATCTTTTCCTTTGTAATAGTATTTTGAGAATCCCGTCTTTACTCTAGATTTTTAATCTTTCCCTATTAGTATTGGGTATCAACTTTGTACCTTTAAGAACCCAAGCTCCAATACTCATCGTTACCTTGGAGTGAGATCAGTGGCTTGACTGCTCTCTCCCCATTCTTGTCTCTCCTTTTTTCTTTTTTTTTTTTCTTTTTCTTTTCTCTTTTCTTCTCCTACCAAGACACCTTCAACGTCCTCTTCCTCTGTATATTCTCTACCCAACTCTGGGACTCTGCTTGAGAGTTACCAGCTGTGAACAACACTGAAATAACTGACCACTGGCTGGATCTGTCTCTATCCATCTGACTCTCTCCTTTCTCTCTCTGGTCAATTCTGTCTCCTTCCACACTCTTCACATTTCGATATAACTCTGTGAACATCTCCAAGGGATCCAGGCTGTGGAGGGCACACAGAGGAGCAATCACTGGCCACTTCACTCCCTCACCATCGGATTCCTCTCTTCTCCTTCTGGTCCATGCCATGTAACTTTGTGTACCTGACAGGGTGTCCCTCACTGTGAAGAAACTTCTCATCACTAAACTAGAGGTTCTGCCACCATCAGTGCAGAGATAAAAGAGCCCTGAGGCTACTGGAAGACAGGAGACTAAACCCAGACCCTGAGAATTCCAGAAAACCCCTGGATCCAAGGGTTAATTAATTGATAGGAACTCATCAACCTGCTCCATACCAAAACTGAAATTAATCAACCCCCAAGGGCCAACAAGCTCCAGAGTAAGATATACCAAGCAAATTCACCAGCAACGTAGGAACACTGCCAGGAGCTTCAATACACAGGTTGCCCAAGGTCAAACCAAGTCCACCGACACCTCAAATCTCTTTACTGGACACTCCATTGTTAGTTACAGTGAGGAAACCCAGATCCACCCACAAGAACACCACACAAGCTTTCCCATCCAGGAAACTTCGACAAACCACACTTCTAACCCCTCCCATAGTGAGGAACCCCCACAATAAAGGGGCAACACAGCAAGATAAACAAGATGAAAAAGCAGAGAAATAGCCAGCAAGTAAAAGAAGGATAAATACCCCCTAGACCAAACAAAAGACGAAGAGATAGGATGTCTACCTGACAAAGAATTCCAAATAAGGATAGTGAATATGATCCAAAACCTGGAAAATAAGTTGGAGCTGCAGTTCAATAACCTGCAGGCAAGGATTGAGAAGATGCAGGTAAGCTTTAACAAGGACTTAGAAGAAATGAAAAAGAGTCAAAATACAATAAATAATGCAATAAATGAGATCAAAAACACCCTGGAGGGAACCAACAGTAGAATAACAGAGATAGAAGACAGAATAAGTGAGGTAGAAGACAGAATGGCAGAAATAAATGAAACAGAAAGGAAAAATGAAAAAAGAATTAAAAGAAATGAAGACAATCTTAGAGACCTCTGGGACAATATTAAACGCACCAATATTCGAATCATAGGAGTCCCAGAAGAAGAAGACAAAAAGAAAGACCATCAGAAAAT
>ML661935.1:2404768-2488210 GCA_007570785.1 Antilocapra americana
AAAATGGCTAACAAACACATGAAAAGATGCTCAACATCACTCATTATCAGAGAAATGCAAATCAAAACTACAATGAGGTACCACTTTACACCAGTCAGAATGGCTGCCATCCAAAAGTCTACAAGCAATAAATGCTGGAGAGGATGTGGAGAAAAGGGAACCCTCTTACACTGTTGGTGGGAATGCAAACTAGTACAGCCACTATGGAAAACAGTGTGGAGGTTCCTTAAAAAGCTGCAAATAGACCTGCCATATGACCCAGCAATCCCACTGCTGGGCATATACACCGAGGAAACCAGAACTGAAAGAGCCACGTGTACCCCAATGTTCATCGCTGCATTGTTTACAATAGCCAGGACATGGAAGCAACCTAGATGCCCATCAACTGACGAATGGATAAGAAAGCAGTGGTACATACACAATGGAATATTACTCAGCATTAAAAAAAAATTCATTTGAAGCAATTCTACTCAGATGGACGAAACTGGAGCCCATTATCCAGAGTGAAGTAAGCCAGAAGCAAAAACAACAATACAGTATATTAACACATATATATGGAATTTAGAAAGACGGTAACGAGAACCCAACATACGAGACAGCAAAAGGAACGCAGATGTATAGAATAGACTCGTGGACTTTGTGGATGAGGGTAAGGGTGGGATGATATGGGAGAAGGGCATTGAAGCATGTTAATTTTCATATGTCTAATCAATCGCCAGCCCAGGACTGATGCTCGGGGCTGGTGCAGGGAGATTTCCCGGAGGGGGCAGGGAAGAGGGAGGGGGGTTCCGGAGGGGAAGCATATGTAAACCCATGGTGATATCATGACAATGTATAGCAAAAACAATTAAAAGAAAAAAAAAAATAAAATGCAATATACACATAAATTATTTAGTTTAAAATAAAAGCACATAAATGAACATTAGTTTTTATTAAGTCCAAGTCTCTTTCTTTTTGAGTGTAAGTCAAAAAACTTTATGATTTCACTTTTACATAAACCACATGGATAATGCATTGTGTAAAATTTCAGATATTTATTTATTCAAAATGAAGAGAATTGAGAATATTGAGAAGCAATTTAAATATATAACTCTTTGAAAACTCTGTGGTTTCTTTTCCCCCAGTAGGTTTTGGTTGTTTTACTCACATCAAATTAGGCAGCAAAATTTTTTGGTAACTACATTTATTCAGAATTTTCAAAGCTATTCATTTAAATTTTACAAGCGCAATCTTTTTGAAGTTATATTTCATTGATTTAATTTCTAAAGTTTATTTAAGATTTAATTATTATGTAATATAACAACAAAGTGATTTGCATAAATAGTTATAGAAAGAAAAACTAATGATGCCTGAGAGGCATGCAAATTTAATTGTCAGAGAATACGAAAGCACTTGAAGCTATGAGCTTTTGGTTTACCCTAGTTAAGCTGGTATACGATACAGGGGCAATGATGTGTCAGTGAATCTAGTAAATCAGTTAACTAGAGGACAATTAACTGAAATATACAGAATATAATAGCATGAAAAAAATAGCCCATTAGCCTAATGAATTGTAACTGTTAATTCCATTATCTGTATATATTATTAGCAGGCACACAGTTCCATGGACAGAGGAGCCTGGTGTGCTACAGTCCCTGGGATAGGAGAGTTGGACATGGCTGAGTACCTAACACTTTCACTTTCAACTCATATGATGGAATAATATATTGCAATAGTTTTGAACTATAATTAGCATATGTTGAGTACCTTCTATGGGCTTCTCTAAATCAGTTTATGTAATACATCATCTAGTTTTATACTTGTGATTCCATCAGAGGAAATAACATTAACTTTAGTTTGCCTGTGAGCAAATCGGGGCTTGGAAAGGAAAATATTTTAGAAAGGCCATATAGTTAGCTAGTTTGGTGGTCGGTGGGACAAACAGTTTTACCAAGAGAACGCACTGGTCATAACAAACACCCTCTTCCAACAACACAAGAGAAGACTCTACACAGGGACATCACCAGATGGTCAATATCAAAATTAAATTGATTATATTCTTTGCAGTCAAAAATAGAGAAGGTCTATAGAGTCAGCAAAAACAAGACCTGGAGCTGACTGTGGCTCAGACCATGAATTCCTCATTGCCAAATTCAGACTTAAATGGAAGAAAGTAGGGGAAACCACTAGACCATTCAGGTATGACCTAAACCAAATTTCTTACAATTATACAGTGAAAGTGAAAAAGTCAAGGGATTAGATCTGATAGACAGAGTACCTGAAGAACTATGGACAGAGTTTCATGACATTGCGCAGGAGGCAGTAGTTAAGACCATGACCAACAAAAAGAAATGCAAAAACAACCAAAATTGTTGTCTGAGGAGGCCTTACAAATAAATAGCTGAGAAAAGAAGAGAAGCAAAAGGCAAAGGAGAAAAGGAAAGATATATCCATTTGAATGCAGATTCCAAAGAATAGCAAGGAGAGATAAGAAAGTACAAAGAAATAGGAAAGCAGTAGAATGGGAAAGACTAGAGATCTCTTCAAGAAAATTAGAGATACCAAGGGAACTTATGCAAAGATGGACACAATAAAGCACAGAAATGGTATGGACCTAACAGAAGCAGACGATATTAAGAAGAGGTGGCAAGAATACACAGAAGAACTGTACAGAAAAGATTTCCATGACCCAAATAACCATGATGGCGTGATACTCACCTAGAGCCAGACATCCTGGAATGTGAAGTCAAGTGGGCCTTAGGAAGCATCACAGAAACAAAGCTAATGGAGGTGATGGAATTCCAGTTGAGCTATTTCAAATCCTGAAAGATAATGCTGTGAAACTGCTGCACTCAATATGACAGCAAATTTGGAAAACAGCAATGGTCACAGGACTGGAAAAGATCGATTTTCATTCAAACTCTAAAGAAAAGCAATGCCAAAAAATGCTCTAACAACTGCATATTTGCACTCATCTCACACGCTAGAAAAGCAATGCCCCAAATTCTCCAAGCCATGCTTCAGCAATACATGAACCATGAACTTCCAGATGTTCAGCTGGATTTAGAAAAAGCAAAGGAAACAGAGATCAAATTGCCAATATCTGTTGGATCATTGAAGAAGCAAGAGAGTTCTAGAAAAACATCTAGCCTTTGACTGTGTGGATCACAACAAATGGTGGACAATTCTTAAAGAGATGGGAATACCAGACCACCTGACCTGCCTACTGAGAAATCTGTATGTACGTCAGGAAACGACAATTAGAACTGGACATGGAAGAATAGACTGGTTCCCAATCGGGAAAGGAGTATGTCAAGGCTGTATATTGTCATGCTGCTCATTTGACTTATATGCAGAGTACATCTTACAAAATGCTGGGTTGGATGAAGCACAAGCTAGAATCAAGATTGCCTGCAGAAGTATCAACAACCTCAGATATTCAGATGACGCCACATTTATGGCAGAAAGTGAAGAAGAACTAAAGAGGCTCTTGTTGAAAACCAAAGAAGAGAGTGAAGAGGAGTGAAGAGGGTGAAAGAGGAGAGTTGGCTTTAAACTCAGCATTCAGAAAACTAAGATCATGGCATCCGGTCCCATCACTTCAATGCAAATAGATGGGGAAACAATGGAATAAGAGACTTTATTTTCTTGGCCTTCAAAATCACAGCAACAACCTGCAGCTACGAAATTAAAAGATGCTTACTCTTTGGAAGAAAAGCTATGACCAACCTAGACAGCATATTAAAAAGCAGAGACATCATATTTCCAACAAAGGTCCATCTATTCAAAGTTTTGGTTTTTTCAGTAGTCATGTATGGATGTGAATTAAAAAGGAAGCTGAGCACCGAAGAATTAATGATTTTGAACTGTTTTGTTGGTGAAGACTCCTGAGAGTCTCGTGGACTGCAAGAAGATCCAGCCAGTCCATCCTAAAGAAAATCAGTCCTGAATATTCATTGGAAGGACTGATGCTGAAGCTGAAACTCCAATACTTTGGCCACCTGATTCGAAAAACTGACTCATTAGAAAAGACCCTGATGCTGGGAAAGATTGAAGGCGGGAGGAGAAGTTGACAACAGAGGATGAGATGGTTGGATGGCATCACCGACTGGATGGATGTGAGTTTGAGTAAGGTTCGGAAGTTGGTGATGGATAGCGAAGCCTGGTGTGCTGCAGTCCATGGGACTGCAAAGAGTTGGGCAGACTGAGCGACTGAAATGAAATGAACTGAACTGAACGAGGGCAAAGAGGGATGAAATTTTGATTGACATATGAATGAAAGAGGTAACTAATTAGAACCTACTGTGTAGCACAGAGAACTCTAAATGCTCTGTGGTGATCTAAATGGGAACAAAATTCTCAAAAGAGGAGATATATGTGCACATACAGATTATTCAATTCTCTGTATAGAAACAACACTGTAAAGAAACTTTCATAATAAACCAGTAGTTCAGTGAATAAATGGGTCTCCTGAGTTTAGAACTATAGGTAACAACTTGGCATCATGAATGTGGAGCGATTTTTGCAACTTCCAATCTTTAGAGCCTGTTGGTCAGAAGTACCTGTGATGACCTGGGATTTTACTGTTGGGTGAAGGGTGTCAGGGGGAGTCTTGTGAGGCTGAATCACCGACCTATGGGATCTGATCGCATCTTGTGTTGGATAGAGTTGAACTGTAGGCACTCAGCTGATGTCTTGAGCACTACTTGTTAACAGGGTTGTGGGGAAAACCCCTTCTCTCACACACCCACATATTGGGAAATAGTAACAGAGCACCTAAAGATTCTCATATTGACATTTGTGATTGGTAATTTCAGATTGAAATTATGAACTTTAGGTATTTGTAGGATGCTTTAATAGATAACTAGGACATTAAGTATGAAGCATATTATTAACCACATTTTTTAGGGCACCATTTGGAACTTAAAATACTTTCTTTAGTGTTAAGTGTATGTTTTATTGACATCACAGAACACTGATTCTGAACTACCTGGCCTATTACTATGGAAAATTATAATAAAGTTTTTAATGGTGCAAATAAATCCTGGATTTAATTTCATAGTAACTAAAGGTTATTGTGGTGTTGGAGAAGACTCTTGAGAGTCCCTTGGACTGCAAGGAGATCCAATCAGTCCATCCTAAAGGAGATCAGTCCTGGGTGTTCATTGGAAGGACTGATGTTGAAGCTGAAACTCCAATACTTTGGCCACCTCATGAGAAGAGTTGACTCACTGGAAAAGACCCTGATGCTGGGAAGGATTGGGGGCAGGAGGAGATGGCTGGATGGCATCACTGGCTCGATGGACATGGGTTTGGTTGGACTCCAGGAGTTGATGATGGACAGGGAGGCCTGGTGTGCTGCAATTCATGGGTTTGCAAAGAGTTGGACACGACTGAGTGACTGAACTGAAAGTGAGGTGAGCTAATGGCAATAGAATAATTTATATTTTGTTGGATGTTTGTATAAGATCTATTTTATAATCTAGTTATTAGAGTTCAATTACATACTAACAAATTAAAAATGCATCTTGATGGCCGTATTTAAGATTTTAATCATTATTATTCATAATAGCACAGTACATTTATTTGACAACATTCTGAGAATTAGAGCTTAATATTATTGATACCTACTATACTAGTTAGACATGAACACAGGTTAACTTATACCAAAAGAAGCATCCCAGAAGCCTGTTTGGTAGGTCACATAATTATCGGAAGGCTGGGTTCAGGAAGGAGCCAGGAGAGCAAGGCAGAGAGAAGACAGCACTACAGTGGCCCAGGCTTAGAACAGTGGTGGCTGCCGTTGCTGGGGCTGCTGTTGCTCCCAAGTCCCTGATAACAGTGCCCTTAATTACTATACCAGTGGAGTTTTAGTTCTAATCCAGTTCAAGTGGAAATCAAAGTAAAACGCAACACTGAAAAATGTATTTGTCTTCCTCTGACCCAGCATCCTCATAATTCATCCTTAATTAAGTGCTCAGTCACCTCAGTCATGTCTGACTCTTTGTGACCTTATGGACTGTAGCCCGCCAGGCTCCTCTGTTCATGGGATTTCCCAGGCAAGAATACTGGAGTAGGTAACCTTTTCCTTCTCCAGGGGATCTTCCCTACCCAGGGATCAAACCTATGTCTTCTGCATTGCAGGCTGATTCGTTACTGCTGAGCCACCAATGAAGCCCATTTTCAATTATATCTCATGGCATTTTGTCAGGCTATTAAAATATCCTAGTTAATTTAGAGTTACAGGACGTCTCACTTCTAATTTGTTCTTAAATGTGTATCCTCGTGAAATCTGAAATTACTAGCTAGACATGAAAGGAGTGAAAAGTGGGAGACATTAGGAGAATTGGCTTCTCTTTTCAAGGAAACTCCATCAGCCAAGGTTATTAGTGAATCTTCAAAACAGAACAGTCTTTCATAAACTGATTTGGGTTTCAGAATACTCTGAGTCTCTTTAATCTCCCTTTCCAATACCAGTGTTCAGTTCCTCCATAAATGTCTTGTATTTCATGTCAGAGACTTAATGGATCTGGGGAATTATTTCCTTTTGTAATCTGAAAACCTCCTGGAGAAAACTGTTAGCTTCTTTCATGGAGACTCCCTGGGTTTAGGAGGGGTTTGAATTTCAATTTTTATCTTGAGCCGAGAAATTAGAAATTGGATCTTGCCGCTTTCTTGCTTATTAAGTGTAAAATAAATGATCATTTTATTTCCCTCATGCCCTTCATACTCTTTATGGTGGTTGCCACTCAGACCCTCATGACTGCTTTATGGGGGACACTTCATTTCAGGTGACCATAGAGATCGGTTAAGTAGTTTGTTCTCAGCTGTAGGCTGTGGAATTACAAATCTCTATCTTTTAATGCTATACTGAATCTCTGTTATCTTTAACCCCAGATTTGCCACAGACAAAACCCAGATTTCTCTATGTCCCTGAAGATCTGTTCTTAGAAGTCACTCCAATTTTTAAACTAGTCATAGTCTGCAACTACCAATACCAGAAATGAATGATGCAGAAATGGACTTTTTTGGAAGGGTTTCAGGTGAACCACAGACAGAATAAGTAGGTAAGCTAAAGCTTGAGCAATAACCAAGGCAGGAGAGGCACAGCCAATATAGTGCCACGGGGAGAGTGTGCATCCCACAGAGCTCTGAGTCAGCTGGACCTTGGCCATTGCCTCTGGCATTGCTGTCACTACAGTGTCAGCCTTTCTTATACTCTTAGATAGTCTGATGATTTCCTTATGTTGCACATGCTTTGCAGCTTTATTTCAAGTACATAGACTTGTCAGTTACAAAAGATAGCACTTAATCACTGTTTGCTAACTATGTGTCAGATACTTGGTAGCTTGTTACAGTTCTATCTAAATCTAAATACTGTTCCCAAGGTTGATTTGCCCTCATTTTCACCATGAAGATGCTTGATTCAGAATCTAGTAATTTTCAGAAAGATCAAGTAACTGATACGAATGTAGCTGTGCTTGTACTTTGGTTCTCTCTGACTCCTAAATTCATAATTTCTCATCTCACCTTGTCCACTGGCTCTATTTCCTGGTTTAGTTTAATTTTTGATTTTGGAAGTAAACTGGCTTCCCTGGTCTTTTTGTCCTAAAATCCAAGAGAATGCTTGGGTTGTGTGTGTTTGTGTGTTGGGGGCGGGGGGGGGGGGGGGGGGTGGGCTGCCTGTGTTGGGGGCGGGGGGGGGGGAGGGCAGTGTTAGGCCTCCCTTGCTTGTATCTACTGCTCTCTTACAGACAAAATTGTTTTGCCATCCGCATGTATGTTTTCAGGTTTAACAAGTAGGTAAAATGGGTACCAACAGCAATGTGTATTGGAGAACTCATATAAAGCCCAACTGATGTCTTAATCTCACACTTGATGCTGGTAAATGTGGTTGAATTTTACTTTTTGCCTGTTTTCTAATCAGGAAGTATTGTAGGCTATAAAAAAATACAGTTTTGTTCCCATGGGAGGAAAGCATTAAATTAGTAGGATGAAGGAGAAGATTAAGGCCAAAATATTTGCAAAAATAGAATTCTAAAACAACTTTCATACAAAATAAAACAAACCCAGAACCAAGTGACCATGTCGGGTAATCAAAATACAGGTGGTAGTCAAATGTACAACAGCCCACAGGCAAGGCAATGAACTTAACTCAAAGGTTATAGTCTTCATCTGCTCCAAAGGTTTATAACTCTGTTTTGTGGACGTGTAATTTAAGAGAGACAAGGAAACATAGGGGAAAAAGAAAGGAAAGACTAGTGAAAGGAAAGAAAGTTCAACTAATCTTGTTCTTGTTTTTAAGAATAATCTATTTACCCTTTATTACATGCATTTTGAATTAACATTTTAGTGTACTTGAATCTACAGGCTTTGATATTTGATTCACTACTCTCATAAGTAGCTTTGGACCTTTTAAAAAAATTTAGAAAGATAGCATATTAATTATTTAAGGGAGACCAAGTTTAAGTGTCATCTCACCACTGACTAGCTAAGTAATACTGGTCAATTCTCAAGACTCTAAGTTTCTGCATTATGCCATTGGCAGATATGATAGATGCAATGAAGTGAGATAATATATGTAAAGTAATTACATCGTTGTATGTCATGTTGTTTAGTAGACTTCTCTATAAAACTTAGCTGTTATCATCATCATCATAACTGTATGACAAAAATGATTAAATAAATCATCTTAAGTCAATTGCCAACAATGTTATTTAATGACAAGTTACTAAAGCAGAAGACGGAACAAGGACAGGGGTCTACCTGTGTTCTCATTAACAAAGACTTGAGAACAAAAACAAATATAAAAGTATTAATAATTACACTGAAAGTATCATTTATAGATAATAAGCATATATTCTTTGGAATAGAGAATCAAAGGTAACAAGACACTTTCATAAAGTAGCCATATATAAACTAATTGATTTTTAGAATTCAGTCATCAATTTTGAAAAACAACTTCTTTTTAAACTTATTAGATTTAATATATTCATTTTAAGAGGAAATATTCAAAGTGTCTGGAGAAACAGATGGTTCAGGAAGAATTTTGCCATATGTGTATTGTTCATTTACTTTTTCACAATAAAAATTAAATTATCAATTTATAATTCTCTCTGGAACTCTAAAAGGAGAAGAGAGGGTAGTTCTGATCAACGAATAATGGGCATAATAGAAATTCATTAACAATAATTTAGTGTGACTCTAGACCAACCTAAATAAAGACAAGTAACAAGATTCCAGGATAAATGAAGATAACAAAATGACAAATGAACATAAAACATGGAATACCAAAAATAACCTGAAAAGTAAAGCACAAAAAATATACAAAAATATTTGAGAAAAGTAAATCTTTAAAAAATTACTTTGTAACAACTGAAATTATTTTAGATATCATCTACTTTATGCTTCTAAAATTAAAGATGCAATAATAAAGTAAGACAAAAATAGATTAAATAACCAAATAAAGGCAATGAGAATTCCCTGAGTTAGAATTTAAGGAGGAAAAAACTGTTACTAACTTGCCCGATGTCAAGATATATCAAAATTACATAACTCAAGAGAGTCTTCATGTGAAGGGAAAAAAGATCTTAATACACCAGAAATATATTTATAGCAAAAATCTTAAGAAATAAAATAGAGAAGATTATATGTGTCATATATGTCCAATGAAGCAGGATAATAAAACTGACATTTATATGTTTCAAACAAGGTAAATACACATGGAATAATCAGATTCTTCAGGGCTGCTCATGGGTCCTTCTCAGGTTATACCTGCCTCCATCCAGAGGCTATCATTCTGAATTTTGTGAAGATTAACTCCCCCCCCTTTTTTTTTTCAATACTACTTTAGCCCATATATGTGCATCAGCTTCTCTGGTGGCTCAGCATTGAAGAATCCTCCTGGAATGTGGGAGATGCGGATTTGATCCCTGGGTAAGGAAGATTCCCCTGGAGAAGGAAATGGCAATCCACTCCAATATTCTTGCCTGGGAAATCTTATGAATAGAGGAGCCTGGAGGGCTACATAGGGTCCCAAAAGAGTCGGACACAACTTAGTGACTAGAACAACAGCAATGTATCAATAAACCATATATGATTTAGTTTTACTTGTGTTTTTTACATTGTTATATATGAAATTGTATTTTGTGTATATTTTAATGACATATATATTTTTATTCAGACATGTAATTTTGAAATTTATCCATAATGATGTATGCAGCAACAATTTTCCATTTTTCATTTTTTTGTGTTCTGTTATATGAATACACCAAAATTTATTCATCAGTTCTTTTGTTGAATGGAAATTCAGGTTGCTTCAGGTTTCTTTTTGTTGTTGCTGTTGTTCACACACACACACACAATTAAAATTACTGAGTGAGAGGAAGAATACATAATTCCTATCTCTAGTGCTATTTACCACTTCTATCTTGTTCAACAGTTCTATTAACTCTTTACTGTCCTACATCATCAATATTCCTCTTTCAACTGATTATGCCCATCACAATACAAATTTACTATATTCTCTCATATTTTAAAACTACTATTTTTTTTAAACCTCACATCTTTTGGCCCAGATACTGCTCCACTATTCTGGTCCCCTCTACAGAAAATCTTCTTTAAGAGTTATCTATACTCACTGTTTTCTAATTTCTTTTCTATCTTTATTTCTTTGACACAGACTAGTCTCATTGTTTGAAAGAAATTGGATATCATTCTCACTGTAATACTATGACTAGTGTTTTATTTTATGCCAAATTTTATTTTACTTGACCTATTGTCAGCATTTGATTCACTTGGCCACTCCCTCATCTATAAAACACCACCTTCATTATTCTTCTACAGAACACTTCTTATACAATTTCATTTTGCTTTATTTCACTTTATTGTCACCCTCAGTGTCTCTGCAATCTCTAAATGGTGGCAACATCTTATGATTCAGTCCTTACCCTTCTTCCTTCCTTTATTTTTGTTTTCTCTACATTTTTATATAGGCTGATGGTTTTCAATGTCACTGATATATCTTCAAGTGTACGTCTTCCCACTGATTTTCAAGCTTACATATTTAAATGACTTAATGAATTTTTCATTTCATGTCTAATAGACATAAGAATGTAATTTTGTTGCTGTTGTTTAGTTGCTAAGTCATGTATGACTCTTTTGCAACTCCATGGACTGTGGCCTGCCAGGTTTTTCTGTCCATGGGATTGTCCCAGCAAGAACAGTGGAGTGGGTTGCCACATCCTTCTCCAGGGTATTTTCTCAACCCAGAGATCTAACCTACGTCTCTTCATTGGCAGGCAGATTCTTTACCACTGAGCCACCGAGGAAGCCCCAGAATGTAATATACCTAAAGTCAAAATTTTCTTCCCAAATTTGCTTTGCCACTTTCTTATTAAAAATGGTGATTCTTCCAGTTGCTCAGATGAAAGAACCTTGTAGGTATCCTTGATTCTCTTTTTCTTTCTCTCCTCATATTCTTATCCCTTGTCAACAAACCTTATTAGTCTACAATTAAACAAAAAAAATATGAACACAGCACTTCTGTTATTATTGTCCTGGATCAACCCACAAAACTCCTTAAATCGCTGTTCAAATGTCGTAACATCCGTGAGTCTTATCTAACTGTTAGGTAGTTAGAATAGGAAAAACAAGTCCAGAATGGCGGTGGCTAAAAGACAAGGAAGGGAAAAGCCCACAAAAATAGAACAAAGGAAGATCCCAGGACCGCAGTGAGGACCTCAGGTAGAACAAACAGCACTCTTGGCTAGACTAGTTTACATAGGGCAGGTCTGGGGGAGAAAAAAAATCATAAAAAGAGGAGCCAAAGGGCCAGGGTCTCTGTCTCACCAGGGTTCTCTCTCTCTCCTCTTTGCATCTTTTGGGTAGGCATGCCCTCACGCCTGGAGGATGCATTTTCCTTTGATTTTCTAAATAAAACTGAGCTATAACATGGAGCTGTAACACAGTCCAAGAGCTGTGACCTGTCCAGGGCTTTAACATCGGTAGCTTCAAATTTTTGTTGTGATGAGACAGAACCAAGGAAATTACACACTCCCTTGACATCTATGGTATCATGCCTCTGGTTTAACCTGGTGAAACAACCTCAGTGCAGCCCTGCAAGGAGGAGGCTAAACACAGCAGGAGCCCAACTCGGCAAAAGCTCCTGTAGTATAAGCAGAACATGAAGAAAACCCAGTGCAGGGGAAGTGACAAGAAGCCCATCATGCTGGAAACCAGGGCAGTGAAAAACGAACTCAGCAGAAAGCTCACGTGGCTCAGTCTGATTCCAGAAGACCTCCGGTTAAGGTAGGAGGTCCTTGCTCCTATGGCTGGAGGGACATATGCCTAACAAAATCTTAATTCCTTTACAATCTCTCGTTTCTTGTTTCCTCAAACCCCCTGGGAACAGGCGGGCGGCAGTGGGTGCAACTGAGGGACTCCGGAGAGACTACGCCTCAGTGTGTCCCAAAGGCACTATCTGCTGAGCCCCAGTAGCTGTTACCCACGCTGGTGGGGGTTCTTCTGTCCTTACTCTTCTCTGCACCAAGGATCAGGCCAGAAAAAACTGTGAGCACAGGTCAGGTATTTAGCAGATTTTCTGGCAGGGTATGAAGGGGATTTCTTGGCACGTTTTTCCCACTGCTTTTTCCTCCTGTCCTTCAGCTCCTCTCTCCTGGGACTTGAGCCCAGCCAAAACCCAGGATGCCTGTCCTTAGGACATAATGAAGCTCAGGCTCTGATGTCTCTGCAAAAATCCAGTGAGAGGTGCATTTGTTAGGATTCAGAGAAGCACATTCTGCAAGGTGTGAGCCATTGCAAAGGGCAAAGGCTTAGACCATGGAATGTGGTCTGGCTTGGTTTTTCAAGCTGGGTGAATTCATATGCTAATGAATGGGAGGATCATCACATCCATTGGGAAACCACCCACTCCTCTGTCTTTTGACAGTACCTTGGAGCTGTCCTGCCACCTCTGGGTGTCATTTAGTTTACAGATTGAGGATTAAGGTTTACTTGAATTTGATTTGTCATCTTGGACCCAACTGATTTTAATCAGTTTATGTTATGCTCTTGAGCTATGTCATTCTTTCAAAAGTTGTGCCCTGCCCGCTTCCCTCCTGATTCATACTCTTTTCCTGAGCCCCATCCAGGCCAACAGTGTTGCCTCTACAATCTTCTGGAGGGACAATCAGAAAATAGCTGGGCCTTGGGAAGGAAATACTGTATAATTTCCAATCCCTCTAGATATTCAGCCCTTCATCTTCCACATTTCCTACAACATGTGCAGCATCAGCATCTCTCAATGAACCTGCTAGGGCAGGCAACAGTCACACAATGCCTGCTAGAAGTCCATCTGTTGGCATCCCTTCAAAGGCAATTGGGCTTTCAGGGATAATGTTTGTCACTTTGGGAGTTAGCCCTGCAGGCTGTTTGGGCCCAAACACTTACCACCTTTCTCCTAAAGTTACAAACATAACCCAGGATCAAATCTCCACTCCACTTTTATGAAACATCTGGTCTGTTGCCTCTTACCAATCTGTTCTTAAGCCAATTACTAACTCCTCCAACCAGGACCCTGCCCACTTGTAGGCAACATTGCTCCACCCAGCCTATTATTAAAATACTTTAATGCCCCTAACAGGACCAGATAACCCACTCCTATGTCATTATTTTTGTTATTACCTAAAGTGGGTCTATGACAAGGAAATGTTTACCATTGTAGACACCCTAAGCTACTCTTATGGAGGACTAGGGGAGGAAATCAGTGATTTACAATCCCTTAGAACAGTAAGAGGATAAGGCTTATGACTGTTTCACCAGGTTCCCAGTCTCAGGGCACAGGCTTGGATTGCTTTACATCAGGGTATCTATTCCCATCTGCAGTGAGCAAACTGGCAATGAGTTAAGATTACAGCTCCTTAATCTTACCCAGCACTGGTCATACTGGAGACCTTGAGGACACCCAAGTCCAGTTTGGGGATCCCAGGAGGTCATCATGCCTCGACCTGCCCAGGGACCCAATTCTCAGGAGGCCGACCTGCCTCGACCTGCCCGGGGATTCCATCTCTAGGAGGCTGTCACATCTTAGCCTGCCTGGGGATCTGCACCCTGACCCAGGGACACCTGGCTTTCAGGTGCAACAATACTGGGTAGGATAAATCTCAAAAAGAGTCACCCCAAAGGAAATCCAACCATGGACATTGAAGGAGGCCTATTAGTTTTTATTTTTCTTTTCCTTCCTGTCATGACTGTCTTTCAGATGAGAAATAACCAATCCACTAATTGGCAGATGCCCTTGAGATGCATCTTTGATAACGGGAAACTGTTTAATCCTTTAACTCTTAGGAGAAATAGCTTAAAATTCTTTTGTGCCACTGAGTGGCCACAATATCCTCTGGGGGAAAAGGAACACTGGCCTGAGGATTGGAGTTTAAATTACAATATCACCCTGCAGCTAGAATTATTCTGCAAAAGACAAGGAAAATGGGCAGAGATCCCCTATATCCAAATTTACTTCTGACTAAGAGATATGAAGGAACTCTATCTTAAGTATGGGATTGTTATATGCCCTAAAAGTGAGCCTACGAGGCACAGACAACCAAGAGAAGGAACCCCCTGTGAAGGCTCACCTCCCTAGCTCCTGGAGAGATTGGAGCCTCCCACAACTCCCAAGTTGCCTGGTGCTCCTTTCCTGTATCCAAACATTCCCCCATATCTGGGAGCACCCCCTCCACAAAAGCCAGCTTGAGTACGTCCTGTAGTTAAAACTGGAGTAAAGTTCAGACCAACCCGGGTCCATAAGTCCTTCTCCCTCGTAGAACTAAGACAGATCAAACGAGACCTGGGAAGCTATACAGATGACCCAGGCAAATATATAGATACATTCCAACATATTACCTTGATGTGGAAGGATGTCATGGTCATATTTAGTCAAACTTTATCTGACCTTGATCATACTAGGGTCTTAAAGGAAACCTGAAGGTATGCAGTGGAACTTCACATGTCAAGTGAAATACCCAGTAAGGGAAACTGCAGTCCCCTCTTCAGATCCTAATTGGAATTATAATCGCCCTGAGCACATCTGGGAAAGGGATCATTTTCTAATCTGTGTGAAGGCAGGACTGAAAGCAGACCAGCAAAAAGTAATCAGCTATGCCCGGGTCTCAGCAATAACTCAGGAACCCAACAAGAACCCCATTGCCTTTCTGGAAAGGCTAAAAGAGGCCCTCCAAAAGTTTACCAATCTGGACTAAGACTCTTATGAGGGACAGGTGATTTTAAAGGACAAATTCCTGTCCCAATGTGCATCAGATATGAGAATAAAGTTACATCAGCCACAGCAGCAGGACCCTGCTTCCTTTTTATATGAGATGGTCCAGGCAGCCATGCCACCAATACCTATTATAACAGAGAACAGGAGAAGGAGGCCGAGGCCCAGGAGAGGGAGAGAAAGAAAGAGACAATTCATGCCCAGATGCTGGCCTCCCTCCAGGGAAGCCCTGTGGCAAACCCCGAGTCCTTGAAGGACAAGGCATGAGACAAATGCCTAATCTGTAGACAGCGGAGCATTGGGCCAAAACTGCTTGCTATAAATGCCATCAACTGGGACATTGGGTGGCACTCTGCCCTCAGGACCCAAACTTTCTCAAGGTCAAGCACCAAATCTTCCCTCAGGATGGTTCACCTGGACTGAAGCAGCCCTCTCCCCACCCACCCCGCCCTCGCCAGCCCACCTGTCACAGACAACCATCATGGGGCTGGAGCCAAGGGTGCAACTAGATGTAGGAGGTAAAGGCTTTTCCTAACCTCCTACTCCAGAGACTCCTCCTCCCAAACCTGTACCATTTTTGGTGTTACAGAAAACACAATTACAAAAAGATTCACCTGAGCCCTTTGTTTCAGGGATGGACAAATATTTTCCCACCAGTTCCTAGTGGTCCCTGACTGTCCTCCTCCCTTATTGGGAAGAAATTTCTCCCTGCCTTTGATTCCTTGCAGCTATTGCAGTCCTGAGAGGACATGCTTTAAAACTCTCTTTTGAGAGCAAATTAACTAGTTTTACCAGTCACCAAGAGAAACAACTCCTGAATGGGAGAAGCCATTTATGGATGTCTGATCAAAGGATTCTCAGATATCAAGTAGGGCTGATGGAAACTCCAGGCCTGACTATATCCCCTTGTGAGGTTCTTAACCCAGCCACCTCCTGCCTACCCCCGAGGGCTTTCTCCCCTTTCAGTCTTGCCTAGAAACTTTGGACCACTGGACAAAATCTCAAGAGGGATTGTCCGAAGATCCTCTGACCACTCCTGAGGAAATCTGGTACACTGATGGACGCAGCTCTGTCTTGGATGGAAAAAGAAGAGCCGGATATGTAATAGTCTCCAATTTTGAGATCATAGAGGCTAAGCCTCTGCCACCAGGTACTTCAGCCTAATTAGTTGAGCTCATAGCCCTGACTCGAGCTTTAGAGTCAGGAAAAGGAAAAAGAGTGGCCATTTACAGTGACTCCAAGTATGCCTTTCTGGTGCTACACACACATGCTACTATTTGGAAAGAAAGAGGCCACTTGACCACCCGAGGGTCCCCAATCAAATATGGTGATCAAATTCTTAGACTCTGGGAGGCAGTCCATCTGCCCACTGAGGTTTCATTCTCCCACTGTAAAGGACACCAAAAAGGGAGCACAGAAGTGGCACGAGGGAACCAAGCAGCTGATCAGGCAGCTAAGAGGGCAGCATTACAGAACAGTGACCTAATAGGGGTTGCCACCTTAGGTCCACAGACTAATTTGCCAGAAACTCCTTCATATACTGAAGGTGAGACTCTTAAAGCTAAGAGTGAGGGCTTTCAAGATCATACGGGGTGGTTCCTAAAGGAGGGATTCCTTTTTTCTGCCTGGGAACCTCCAATGGAAGTTGGTTAACTCCTTACATGCCTCCACTCATGTAGGGGAAAAAGCCCTCCAAAGATTACTAGAAAGGTTCTTCAGAGAAACAGGCTTCCAAACGACTATAAAGCAAGTGGTCTCTTCTTGTCCCACTTGCCAATAAACAAACCCCAAGGATCGCAAAGACCCCAGCTGGCCTAGTGCATCCAAAGATGTGGGACCTACTCAGGAGAGGGCTGGCAGATGGACTTCACCCAGATGCCAGTTTCTCAAGGGTATAAATACCTATTAGTCATGATAGATACATTCATAGGATGGATTAAAATCTTTCTGACCCTGTCTGAGAAAGCTGAGGAGGTGGTTATAAAAAACTGCCCCATTAAATCATTCTGAGATTTGGTCTGCCCAGGTCATTACAAAGTGACAATGGGATATCATTTACTTCTAAAGTCACCCAAGGGGTCTCTGAAACATTGGGCATTACTTATTATCTCCATTGTGCCTGGAGGTCTCAGTCTTCAGGAAAAGTAGAAAGAGCCAACCAGTTCTTAAAATCAGCAATAAAAATGATAACCTAGGATACCTCCCTGGGATGGAAGCAGGCTTTACCAAAGCTCTCCTCCACACCCATATTGCTCCTAAAGAACAGGTTGGTCTTAGTCTTTATGAGATGCTATATGGGAGACCTTTTGTTTATGTCAATGACCTCCTCATAGATACAGAGGCTTAGATCCTCCAGTCTTATACCATGGCAATTGGGCAATTCCAACAGGATATACACATGTGGGGTGTGAATCCAGACCCAAAAGATTCTAAGGAGTCACCACTATGTGCTCCAGGGATTCACGTCCTAATTAAAGTCTGGAAAGATGGGTCCCCAAAGGCTCAACTCCAGCCCACATGGAAGGACCCTACCCTGTACTCCTTCCTACCCCAATAGCAGTCAAGATACCAGGACTCCTGGATTCACTACTTATATCAAGCCATGGAAGAAAACAGAAGAGGACACTCAATACATCTGTTAGCCCCTGGGAGATCTCAGATACCTATTCAGAACTACAAATGAGTGCCATTCTAATGAACACCCCCAAAATCTAGTTTCTGAGGATAAGATTTCTCAGGACAGCTCCAAAGAGCCAACACAGCTTGGCAGAGGTTGTACTCCAAAACAGACAAGAGAAAGGTCTTCCAATTCCTTAACAAGTAGGGACTTGAGCCATCCTGGCTATGGTAATTTGGAGTTGGCTAATGCCCATAGTCCTTGTTATGAGATATTGATGCTGTTTATGATTGCTCCATGAATTATCAATTGTCTAACCTATTTTGTCTCTGCTCAGGTAGACAAGCTACAACATGCAGTGACAGTTCAACAATGATATATAAAACTATAGCCAACCTTGGAAAATATCACTCACCCTTAGATGGACACTGCTATAAGGACTCTGAGGCTTGAGACTAGCAAGAGGGGGAGGCCCAATGCCCTCCACCATCCCAGTTCAGCAAGAAGTAGCCAGAAAGACCTTGACACCTCTACTCCCAAAGAATTGTGCCTCTCATCTTTTGAGCGGGGAATGTTAGGCAGTTAGAGTAAAAAAAAAAAGAGTGCAGAATTAAGGTGGCTAAAAGACAAAGAAGGGAAAAGCCTGTGAAAATAGAACAAAGCAAGGTCCGAGGACAGGAGTGAGGACCTCAGGTAGAACAAACAGCACTCCTGGCTAGCCCAATTTACATAGGGCAGGCCCAGGGGGGAGGAAAAACATGTAAAAGGAAGAGCTAAAGGGCTGGGGTCTCTCTCCTGCACATACTCTCTCTCTCTCTGTCTTCTCTTTGTGTCTTTTGGGTCGGCACACCCTCACACCTCGAGGATGTATTTTCCTTTATTTTCTAGATAAAACTGAGCTGTAACACAAAGCTGTAAGACTATCCAAGAGCTGTGATGTGCCAAGGGCTTTAACGTTCGTTGCTTCAAATTTTTGTTGTGATGAGACAGAGGAAATTATACAATCCCGACATAACCATCCTACATTAAATTTCAACAACCCTATTATCCAAGCATTTCCTTCCCAATACTGCATTTTAGTCTTTTGCACCCATCAGTCATCAGCATAACATATTTGCCTATTTTTTTTTTTAACAATGTCTCTCCCTTTGTACAATGTAAGTTCCATAAAGACAGAAGTTTGTGTTGCTTTAGTTTGTGGCTAGGTATATAGGACTTAGTATATTGCCAGTCATATATTTGAACCAGAAATTTTAGTTGAAAGAATGGATAAATGAATCGATGAGTTGTATAAAATTGTGTTCAATCTCATAAATAAGCACAACAGTGTAAATTAAAATAAACGTGATATTGCATACATCTTAAATTGAGACAAAGATAAACTGACTAAACATAATAGAAGAAATGAAGCAATATAAATCAAAATATTTGGAATAGTTTCTTGATTCAACAGTTCTGTGTCTGAGAATTTATCTTAGACAGGTATGCACATTACAGTGATGCACATATGTACACAAATAAAATACATTTGTTTAAATAAACTCACTTGTTATGAAATATTATAATAATTATTCAATGTGTGACCTTTCATTTTCTCTCTCTCTCTCTCTCTCTCTCTATATATATATATATACACACACGTATGTGTGTGTATATGTATGTATGTTTATGCAGACTTTACTTTTGAGAACAATTATAGGTTCACAGGAAAACTGAGTAAGATGTATAGAGTTCCCATATACTCTCTGTCTCCACACCTGCAAGGCTTCTCCCACTATCAACATCCTGAATGGTATATTTGTTATAATAGATAAACAATGACACATTGTTATCACCTTAATTTCATATTTTGCATTAGGAGTCACTCTTGAAGTTGTACTTTCTATGTAAATTACTTTTAAGGGAAAAAAGTACGTTACAAAACAGTATAATAAACAGCACTATATCTAAAACTCATGATAAATAAATAAATAAACTTATTTATTCTTGTTCATCAAAAATAAGATTATTTAGAAACATTTTGATTTGTGAAACACAATATTAATATTGCTTATCAAAGATAGTAGTAATGAAGGGGTTTTTTTGGTGATGTATACTACATATACATTATATATAAGGGCATTTGATAGTCTTCTAAACATACACTATGAGTTCCTCCTAGATTTCTGCTATTATAACTAATCCTATAACTAATCTGCTATTATAACTAATATTTCATTTTTTTAAAAAATGATAAACTCAAAAATTTACAAAATTGTTAAACCTGTCTCTAAATTCTTATAACAGAATGATTAAATGCAATTGTTAAGGGTCTACTTTTCTCCACATTGGGTTTTGAGTGTACCTTAAATTAGATATTTACAACAAATTAAGGTTCATTTTCAAACAACTATATTGTCAAGTGAAAATGTAAAGTCACCAATAATCTTAAACAGATAACAGTGTCTAGAAAATAGAAGTTAAACTGAATTTCAAAAAGAAAAAAAAAATCGAATCTATTAATCCACCCTCACTCTTGAGTGCAATGCTGTAAACAGGTTTCTTAGGTCAGTGGAGAGGATAACAGGTTTTTAAAATATCACTTCTCAATGGAGAAATGCTTAAGACACCATGTTACTTTGTCTTAAGATATCAATCCCCATAAGTTGCAAGAAACTAATCGGAAGTTTCTAAAAGTATTAGTTACAAACATGTGAACTAACTTTTAAAATCTAAAATATCATAAAGCGTCCATATTTTTATTGATGTAAACATTAAATGGACTATGGAGAATACACCTCTGGGTAAAAAGAAAGAAAATAAATTAATGTAGATAAATATATTGATTGCTCTGTTTTTGCAGTTTCAGGATTTATACATAAAACTGTCCTGAAAATTGTGAATGGTCCTGTGGCCTGATTACAAAAATTAGACTATCACATAATTTTAAAATTTTGTTCTCAGAGGATGAAGTAACTATCTCATGTAAATTTTCAATTTGCTTGATGCTAACTTAGAGGAGATGGCACACAATGTAAATAAACCTTTAGGAAAACATGTTCAATCTAGTATTTTTAACTGCTTCTAAGGAATTGCTAACCTATCTCAAAATTACCCATTTTGCAGTAAAGTATAGGAGATAAATATTGTCCAAATATGTCAAAAGATTTGGATACAATGAAGTAAATTGTTGTAAAAGTGCCATCATGTTAGTAAAATTGCAGAGGGCTGCAGGGTGAGAGACATGAGATTTAGATAAAATGCTGCCATTGAATAGTTGGTCCACTTGGTTAAACCAACTAACCAATAATCTGACCAGATTTCTCTGAAGGAAAGTTACTGCTCTAATATTATATAACTCCATGAGATATTACATTGTCTGAGTTTTATTTTTATAAAAAAACACATAAGCTTTCTAGGTTAGTTTTATGCTCACATGTCAGTAAATTATGTGTTTTGTAGGTTTCCTTGATTTTTTGGTTAGACCCTTGAAGGAAGACAATTTATTGTCGTGATGATCTGGAGGTGAATTCTGATGGCTGCAATGAAAAATGAAAATCCTGAGGAATAACATAAATACTTACTTCCTACTATCTGTGTGTGTTTATAGGACAGAATGAATTAAACTTTGATCTTAGCTAGAAAAGTAGCATCTAGAATAATTTAAATATGTCATCCCAAAGATAATGTTTGGAAGATCAGGTTGCTACATAATTGAAAAGAAGCAGTATGAATTGTGACAGGATTGGTTTATTATATCTGCATTTGATTGCCTTCATTTTATGCTTCTGCATAAATATGAATAAAACCAGTAACTCCAGAATTTTTTAGTTTTATTTTTTGTTTTTTAGCCAGAAGACATGATGCTTTTTCATGTCTACTTGAAGAGAACATAGGATAACTTTTTTGTGTTTTCCGTCAATAAGAAAAAACACTTAACATTATAAGGGTGCGTTTATGTCTCTAATTGTGTGAATCACTGCTAATTAATATGCTTTCCCCAATGGAGTAAATAACTAATGAGCTAAAGTAAAAGTGAAAGTCGCTCAGTCCTGTCTGACTCTTTGAGATCCCGTGGACTATATAGTCCATGGAATTCTCCAGGCCTGAACACTGGAGTGGGTAGTTGTTCCCGTCTCTAGGGGATCTTCCCAACCTAGGGATTTAACCCATGTCTCCTGCATTGCAGGCAGATTCCTTACCAGCTGAGCCACCAGGGAAGCCCAAAGAGCTAAAAAGAAGGTGAACATAAACTTTACAGTGCAACTGTATTGTTCAACTGGTATCATAGTCACATAAATATTTTAAAAATTAATGGTTTGCATAATTATACCATGTAATGTATAGAATATTGTGGTTGTGTCAGTAAAGATTCTGCAAAATGACTAATTATTCAGAATTATTACACCCAGAAATAGATTAAATATTAAAAAAAAACAACTTTAAAAGAGCATCAATTTATGCTGAAATTGTTGAATCTCTTAAGATTCATCAGAAAGGTCATTAATCTGACCAAGGAGCAAAGAGTTCTAGCCCTAATTCTTCCATACACTGGTTGGGATAAAACTTTTATTTTAACTATTTTTAAATATCATTTTAACTATCTTTAACTATGGTAAGCATTGTTAAGTATTGTTAATGATCTCACATTGGTGTGAAACATCTCCAGAACTTTTTTATCTTGCAAATCTGAAATTCTGAATTTAGTAAATAACAATTCCCCTCAACACAGATCTTTCTGTTTCTATAAATTTGGTTACTTTAAATAAGTCATATAAATGTAATAACACACTATTTGCTTTTACAGCTAGATTATTTTACTTATCACACTGTCTTAAATATCCTCTATGCTGTAGCATGTAGTAAGATTTTCTTCATTATTTTAGGCTGAATAATATTCCATTGTATATATACCCTATATTTTATTCATCTATTTTTTCATCCATTAACAGAAATACAGTTTTTACAAAGAAGTAAAATGAGTTTGAAAATGGTTAAACATTACCCTAAGATAAGTAGCAAATAGGCTAAAATATCAAGACCAAAATCTTGTAATTTGGCTTCTAATTCAGGCTTCATGAACTAATTGATATCTAAGGTGATTTCACTTTCAAAATTCCAAGTCTCTCAATGTACTGAAATATGCCCAGCCACAACAAGAATCCATATACTTTGCTTAAAAATACATTTCTGATATAACATCAGTCAGTCTTAACAAAGGGAGATATTTAGAGAAAGCTTACATATATATTGACACAAATGATTTATTCTAAAGTGTTGTGATATTAAGCTCCTGTTTCTGAAGTTTACAATTTTTAAGAAATTATTACTGAAAATATTTTAAATGATGTTACTGATATTGCTTCACATATTTAAAAAAGATTATAAAAAATTACTCTTACCAGATATAACTAATTGAGTTTACTCATTAAATACATGAAAAAGATGTATTTTGGCTTATGGTTCCATCGACATGTGTGTGTGTTCATTTGTTTAGTCATGTTTGACTCTTTGTAACCACATAGACTGTAGCCCGTCAGACTCCTCTATCCATGTGATTACCCAGGCCAAGAATACTGGAGTGTGTTGCCATTTCCTCATCTAGGGGATCTTCTCTTGACCCAGGGATCGAATCCACAACTCCTGCATTGGCAGTCGGATTCTTTATTCCAAGCCACCTGCTTAGCCCATGGTTACACTGATAAAACAAATTTAAATTTAAGTCAATAATTTTTGTTTGATTAGTTGTAATCGCTTTTTTTTTACAAATTGAATCCTTCATATCATTTTAAACTTAAAGCAATGCCTAAAGGAATCTTTGACTGTATGGATTACAGCAAACTGTGGAAAATTCTGAAAGAGATGGGAATAGCAGACCACCTTACCTGCCTCCTGTGAAACCTGTATGCAGGTCTTGAGGCAACATTTAGAACCAGACATGGAACAACAGACTGGTTCCAAATAGGAAAAAGAGTATGTCAAGGCTGTATATTGTCACCCTGCTTATTGAATTTATATGCAGAGTACATCATGAGAAATGCTGGGCTGGATGAAGCACAAGCTGGAATCAAGATTGCCTGGAGAAATATAGATAATCTCAGATATGCAGATGACATCACCCTTATTGAAGAAAGCAAAGAACTAAAGAGCCTGTTGATGAAAGTGAAAGAGAAGAGTGAAAAAGCTGGCTTAAAAACTCAGTGTTCAAAATGAAGATCATGACATGTGGTTCCATCACTGCATGGCAAATAGATGGGGAAACTGGAAATACTGAGAGGACTTTATTTTCTTGGGTTCCAAAATCACTATAGAAGTTGACTGCAACCATGAAATTAAAGGATGCTTGCTCCTTAGAAGAACAGCTATGACAAACCTAGACAGTACATTAGGAAGCAGAGATATTACTTTGCCAACAAAGGTCCATCTAGGCAAAGCTATGGTTTTTCCAGTAGTCATGTATGGATGTGAGAGTTGACCCATAAAGAAGGCTGAGCACCAAAGAACTGATGCTTTTGAACTGTGGTATTGGAGAAGACTCTTGAGAACCCCTTGGACTGCAAGGAGATCAAGCCAGTCAATTCTAAAAGAAGTAAATCCTAAATATTCATTAGAAGGACTGATGCTGAAACTTAAGTTCCAATACTTTGGCCACCTGATGCAAAGAGCCAACTCATAGAAGAGACCCTGATGCTGGGAAAGATTGAGGGCAGGAAGAGAAGCAGAAGACAGAGGATGAGATGGCTGGATGGCATCACTGACTTAATAGACATGAGTTTGAGAAAGCTCCAGGAGATGTTGAAGGACAGGGAAGCCTGGTGTGCTGCAGTCCATAGGGTCCCAAAGAGTAGGACATCACTGAGCAACTGAAAAACAACAACAAAAGGAATCTGAAAATTCACTTAACAAGAAGGTTGTTTAAAATTGTTTTCCTCCTCTCCTGGGGAGATACTCTAATATTCAAAAGCAGTGGCTTTGGGTGTGTGATCCTGGGACTAGTAGCTTTAGCATCCCTTGTGAGCTTGTTAGAAATGGAAAATCTCAGTTCCCATCTCAAAACTGCAGAGTCAGATGTTCTGGGTGAGGGGCCAATCAAGCTGAATTTCAATAAGCCTTCTACATTGATGCATGTTGAAGTGAAACAACAACTGAGAATCACTGTTAAACCATTTCAGACTAGAGAGAGGTTAATGTACCTAGTTATAGAAAATAGTTATGAATGGTCACAGACCTTGGAGGAGGGATAGAGAGACTAACTGAAAGAAATTGAATCCTCGCTGGGAAAAACACAAAAATGCATAAGAAAGATGGGCTTCTTTGGTGGCTCACTGGTAAAGAACTCTGCTGCCAATGCAGGACATGACACTAGGGTTTAATCTCTGGGCCGGGAAGATCCCCTGGACAAGGAAATGGCAACGCACTCCAGTATTCTTGCCTGGGAAATCCCATGGACAGAGGAGCCTGGTGGCTACAGTCATGGGGTAGCAAAAGAGTTGAATTAGCGACTAAGCAACAACAGCATAGGAAAGATAGAGCATTTTTTGCATTAGTATTGAATGAGATAAAGATAAAATTACTATTAAGAAGAGTCAAACTTAGAGATAAATGTAAAAGCAAAAGAAAAAAAATAGAATTCATACATTTTTCTACAGTACCCATGTCTATAAACACTTGTGAGTGTTTAAAAATATAAATGTCTAGACTTTATCAGCATTCTCCCTTCCAGAGTTTATTTAAGAGTCCAGAGATTTCCATCTGTAAAAGCTCTCCCCATGTTGAGGAACAGATTTTATATGACTAATTCTGCAACAAACATGCTTACCTTATCGATGTGATAGCAGCAACGTACCAGTATCCAGTGATTCTCATCCCGGGACTGAAGGGAGAAAGAAATGTAATTAATTTATTAAGCTATTTTTTCAACTCAGATACCTCTGGTGTTTATTCTGGCTTGAGAATTGTTTCTTATTCCAACATTTCAGTGATTTCCAAATTAAGAAAAATTACAAATTTTAGCAATTTCCTTTTACATTTATTTTTGTTTCTCCAAAATAGCTGTTTCACTGTGTTACCTTTAATAACTAAACAATTCATGAGACTAAAATATTATAAGCTTTAGTGATAAAATTTAGGACACAAATAAAACTTCTTTTGTTTGCTTGCTTCTCTTTATAGTATTAGTCTTTTACCATTTAACCTCTGTTAACTCAATTTCTGGAGAAGGCAATGGCACCCCACTCTAGTACTCTTGCCTGGAAAATCCCATGGACCGAGGAGCCTGGTAGACTGCAGTCCATGGGGTCGCTAAGAGTCAGACACGACTGAGCGCTGCACGAGCAACCCAGTTTTAGGTATGAGTTTATTGTCAGATTTTCAATTAAAATTATCTACATCTTTACATTTCCATCTGAATTCATTGGACTCTGTCTTTCTTTTTAATTTTCAAAGCACAGTGGGGAATTTCCTGGTAGTCCAGTGGTTGTGACAGAGCTTTCACTGCCCTTGGTATAAGTTTGATCTCTGGTCTGGGAACTAAGATTCCCACAAGCTGTAGCCAAAAAAAAAAAAAAAAAAAGAGAGAGAGAGAGAGAAAATGGAATTGTCTATAGTTGTTTCCATCTTTGGAGTAAAATACTCATAGGATATAGATGTGTGCTCTAAACGATATTTCCACTTACTATATGTATTATATTACTATATATAAAATATATCCATATCTTCATCTTACTCTGTATAATAGTTACCTGTAGATATGGCATCTTGCAATGTATATTAACTTAGGGATGAATATATGCAACATGCAAGAAGTGTGGACACCTTGCAGAGAGGGCCTAGTGATCTTTGGATAATACAATTAAGCCACACGACATTTTCCCAGTCTATGGTTATTTAATTACTTCATGTTGTAAGAAGTTCTAATTGAAAATGATTTTTCCTTAAGCTCTTACAGAGATAAAAAGTGATGAAAATAACGTATCTATCTATCTATTGGTAAAGAGAGGCTTTGGTGAGTTTATGAAATTAGCAGGCCCTAAAACTTTCCCTTATTAGTGATAACCTAAATCGCTGAAAACAAAGAAGTTCACGTTGCCTCTGTGTTCCAGGGAAAGCTTTGATCAATGTTTTACAACGTGTCATTGTCAGGTAACACATTCTTCACAGTAGGTAATTAGCAGGTGATAATGAGAATCAAGTCCAATATTTCACATATGCCCCTAAAAGCTATACTTCCAGCAGGAGGAAGGAGCTGAGAAATTGAGTTACAAAATGATTTTCCACATGTGCTTCACTAAATAGAAAAGTATATTCTTTTTAAATCAGAAAGCTGTACAAATGTTAGGAAATGAGAATCTGCAAGCAACCAGATAACACTATCGATCATTAACTGTGGATTATCTATTGCATGCAGTGTGTTTTTGTTGAACTAATTTTTTAAATAACAGTAATTATTTTCATGTATCACTGACTCCAAACAAATATCTTGGCTTATTTACAATTAACAACAAAAGTTATAAGTTATTAAAAACTGAGCACTGGCTGAATTTACTGGACAACATTCACCGTAATATGTGATATGTGTGCATGTCTGCATGCTAAGTCAATTCATTTGTGTCCAACTCTTTGCTACCCCAGGACTGTAGCCCACCAGGCTCCTCTAGCCATGGGGATTCTCTAGGCAAGTGCAAGATTCTGGAGTGGGTTGTCAAGCTCTCCTCCAGGGGATCTTCCCACCCCAGGGATCAAAGCCATGTCTCATACACCTACCTGCATCGGCCAAGGGTTCTTTACCAATAACACCACCTGGGAAGCCCAGTAAATGGCATGGGTTAGCCTCTCAGTCTTGTCTGACTCTTTGAGACGCCACGGACCGTAGCCCACCAGGTTCCTCTGTCCATGGGATTCTCCAGGCAAGAATACTGGAGTTGGTTGCCGTTCTCTTCTCCAAATATATGGCATAATTATATTTAAAAGATGAGGCTGTCTTAAGTTTTCATCCAAATTCTAAGTCCTATATTCTTAAACCGGGTAACGTTTTGACAAATTGCCAAGCTATTTGAGTCTCTTTTGCTTTTCCTGACTTCCCTGGTGGCTCAGACAGCAAAGCATCTGTCTACAATGCGGGAGACCCTGGTTCGATCCCTGGGTGGGGAAGATACCCTGGAGAAGGAAGTGGCGAACTTAGGTTCGCTTCTGCCTAACATGAAAACACATTTGGAGTAAACAAGAAAATGTCAGTTTGGTTTTAAGAAAGCATAGTGGTAGTAGGAGGAGAAAGGAAATAGTAGGGAAGCTTCAATTCATACCAGAACTGTTGCCTCAGGAAGGCTCAGATGGGTCCTGGGAATTAAATGCCTCATTACTGATTGATGACATTGGACTGTCAGTAACAGCATGAATCAGAGGAAGAATGCAATGTTTTCTTAAACACAGTGTGAAGAATTTAGGGAGAAAAACTGAGATTATGCAGGAGGAAACTTTGATTATTAGAACAGGCATTTATTGAGTAACAAGTATGTGTCAGGGATTGTGTTAGGAGGGGTGACAAAGTCATGCTTCTCTTAAATAACATTGTTGCTTATAGTTTTAATGTGTCTGTTAGAGATAGTAGTCTCAATTTAACTTCTACAGAAATTGACAATGTGCAAACACACATATGCTTGGTATATATATATATATATATATATATATATATACATAAACATACATGCTTGCATACATCAATCTCATTTATGATATAGTGTTTATATATTTGTGCCAATTTTTTTTGCAGGATTACACAGATTATTTCACCATACAACAGCCTTGATTTTTTTAACCCAACATGTTAGAAGGCTATTAATGAAACCGTTTCCTTCCAGGTAACTCTTATTACCTGTGCTATACTGAAAGTGAATGTGAAGTTGCTCAGTCGTGTCTGACTCTTTGCAATCCCATGGACTGTAGGCTACCAGGCTCCTCTGTCCATGGGATTTTTCCAGGCAAGAATACTGGAGTGGGTTGCCATTTCCTTCTCCAGGAGATCTTCCCAACCCAGGGACTGAACCCGGATATCTGGCATTGTAGGCAGACGCCTTACTGACTAAAGTCCTCTATAATAGATGATGATATACCCAACAGATTTCTAGATTAAATAAAGAAATGTGATCTTCCACAAGATTCTGTATTAAATCTGTGAAAGTTATAGCTCTATTTTTTTTCCTTAATTGACCCACTATAATAATAATAAAAAAGAAATAATTACCTTTCTTATCCAGTCTGAGGTTGCTTACTATGACTCTGAAATTGTTATAGTAACTGGCTACTGAGAAAATGCCAAAGGCATTCACAGAAATCCAGAGTTCATCAAAAGGTTCTGCTTTATTAATCTTTGCTGTTGAGTAAAATAATGCTTAATGAGAGGGGGCAGGGGAGAAAGGTAGGGAGGCAATGCTGGGTTTTGGATAACTATGGAAACAGTTGCTAGGAAGCACGCAAGGCTGCAAATTTCTTTCTTTGGCCCCACTCCCTCAGCCCCTAACCCTTGCCCTGTTCTGGGGGATTTATATTGTCATTTATTGCTGCAATTGGTCAGTGAACATTTTAGAGTAGATGGGCTAATAATGGCCATTCTCATTCTAACTTTGAATCTGAAAAATAGCACATATCATTGTGATGACACAGAATTGCTAGAAATAGATGTCAATGTCTACTGAAAAAAAATTCTTTCTTGTATTGAATTAACTTTACCTATTGCTTAGCACATTCCCAGAACCTTTGATGAGATATGATGTTAAAAATTTTGAATAAGGAATGCCAAATTTATTTACTCCAAGCTGTATGTCTTTCTCTTTTTTTTGGCTGGAGGACACATGCTAAATTTATTTTCAAGAATAGTGGAAATCCACTCCAATAAATTATTACAAATTGTATGATGTTTGCTGATCTTCTTTGTGATGGGTTGTTTTTGTGTGTTTGTCATTTAAAAGATGCCTCTGCAATGGGAAACACATAGTTTTACAGGCCAATAAACAAATCCCTATTATTAATTACCACTGTCAGAAAGTGCCTTGGTATTTGATTACTGGTAATAGTTCTTGCTGAACAGATTCTTGGTAATAAGATCCTTGATTTTTTGGAAAGGTAGCCTGACAGATTAACCAACCTGTGATTTATCCAATCAAGGACACACTCAGGAAGGTTTGAGTGTTTTCCACCCTTTCAATCATGAGGCTAGATAGCCCCAGATCAAGATGGACATTTTTTCCCTATATACTCTTAGAAAAAGAATCAAACCCTGTTCATTAGTTCTTGTTACACTGAGGTAGTTCTCTAGGAACATGAAATTGTTAAAAAAAAAAAAAAAGGCAGATTTTTATGAGACTCAACAGATGTTTACTAATTATTAGCATCATTCTTTCTGAAAACAGGAAGAGTTAGTTAAGAAATCATATTAGTTTTCCATTGCTGCTGTAACAAATGATCACAGACACTGGCTTAATATAAATGCATTATCTTACAGCTCTGGAGCGAAGAAATCTGAATTCATCTATCTGGGATAATATCAAGGTGTCATTAGAGCTGTTTGCCTTCTAGAGATTATAGGGGAGAACCTGTTTCCTTGCCTTTTCCAGCTTCTAGAGGTGACTGCAATCCTTGAGTAGTCATCATTTTACCAAGTTCAAAGCCAGCAATAGCCAGTTGAGTCTTTTTTCACCCTCCCTTTGCTTTTTTGTTCGATTCTGCCACTCCAGGATTGGTCTCTCTTTCACTTTGGCGGGCCAGGTGGGAGGGTCAGCTTCAACTAATAGCTCCTTCACATCGGCATTTTTTCTTTGGTCTAAGTTCTACAAGTTTCTGTGACTGGGGCAACATCACCATGTCATTATGATTATTCTGCTTTTCTTTTTGTTGTCCTAAAATACACAGAGAAAAGTGGTAAACAACTGAAATTACTTCTCTCTTCTCTGAGACACCTTTGCGCAATAGAAGAACCCCACTTTAGCAGATTTTGCAGTACTTATCCAATATCCCAGATGCTTCCCGAACTGCTCATGTGCTTCTTTCCAAATATGAGGGTTATACTGAGCACAATCAGTGCCCGGCTTAGACCCGCTTGGATCCTTTTTACAAGTTCTGCACATCTATCTTCAGTTTCTGTGGGCTTTGCTTTTTATGGTTTTGTAAAGAGATGATTTTTCTGCAAAACTGACAGAATCAATAGTTATCTCTTTGGAAATGCCAAGAGCTTCAACTTCTAGAGCACTCATTTTTATTTTTCCCTTACTAAACCCTAAACCAGGGACTGTATTTTTCCAGAATTCCTCACTCTTAGCCTATTTCTGAGAATGGATTGTTTACGTATTTCTTTGCCTTGTGACCAACCTCAGCATCTGAAACTTATAAAATTTATGCTAATGAGTAGGAGCAATTTCACCAACTGAATTTTTTCTTTCTTTCTTTCTTTTTCTTCTATTTTTATGGTGCCTTTACTTTGGGACCATAGGTAGATCAGAAGACTACTCTTGGAAATTCTAAAAATATGGAAGTGGCTGAGTTTTTTTTTTTTTTTTAATATCTCTTGAGGTAGCTCATAGTCAGTGATTGATTGGTCCAGGAGTATGAGTGCTAAACTCCATTGCCTTAAGGGGATATGGTGGGAAGTTAGAAATAATTTTATACTTCAGGGCTCCCCAGCTGTGTTAACCTGAAAACTGGAATTGGGAAGATCAGAAATCATATCCTTGCTTGGCTTCACCTTCTATGTCCTACTTCCCCTACTCCCTTACAGGTTCCCTCTGGGAGCTCTTTCTTAGTAAATCACTACACATGAATTGCTTTCTCATACTCTGTTTTTAGGGAACTTGAATTAAGAAAATAGTATTACTGAAAATTTACTAGCATTCTGTCCTCAGCCAAAAACAGAATTTAGTGTTTCTTTTTGTGGTTGCGATTTTGTAGGATTTTTTTCCTGGGGTTTCATGTGCTTTTTTGTATGCGCGCGCAAGCACACACACACACATACACACACACACACACACAGAGATATTTGCACCCACACAAAGCAACTATTCTGAAGTGAAGGTGAAAAAGTTGAACTTGTGAGTATGGATTATCTCTGGTTAGTTTCTTACTGTCAGCTCAATTTGAATACAGTGTATTAGAATATTATAGATACTCAAGAAATATTAGGAATTGATTAATATAATATTTTCATATTATTAATTGTGAGAATGCAACTATAGCTACTAAAAGAAAGAGGTCCCTACTAGGGGCCTTTCTTCATTTTTCTATCTCCAAATCTATCTATTATTTCTCATTATATATTGCAGATAGACAGATAGATTTTGTAATATATGTCTCTCAAGTCATACAATGAAAGGACTAATTGGCCTACAGACTTTTTTTTTTCTCATTCTTTTAGGTTGTTAATTGGGAAATCGATAGTATCACAGGTAGCTGACTTAGCTCAGTAGTTCAGCTAACTGAAGTCAGCAACTTGGTCAACTATATTGCTACCAGACTAAATAGCCTAAAGGGAATCAGCTCTCTATCTATAGTTTAATCTTATTTAAAAAAAAATTCTTATTTCCAATACTTTCTAAAGTGACTGATAGATAAGCAAGTAGAAAAGAAAAGTTAAAGTAACTAAACTATGTTAAAGAAAAACATCTGAAGGCATTTTTATTTTTCTTGGTAGTGACAGCTAGTAAAAGTATTTTATTTATTTTGATCTTCACTGTCCAGAGGTAAAAATGTGCCAGTAATGGAAAGTGGGAGAAGATAGAAATGCTGATGCTTTCTTCTCAGGAGAAATCTGTACTCTATGTGGAGTGATTCCTGATCTTTTTTTCTCTTCCTCTCTGACATCTATTTTCAGATACATCACATTCCAATAAGTGACAATAATTTGGATTGTGTTTATCTGTCATTGTTCCTCAGGTTACTTAATTCATGCCTATTTTAATAAAGTCTTTTGCTCATTTTTTATCTGGCTTATTCTCCAAACTCCTACATTACTTTAGTGAAAATCAGTGCTCTATTGTAAGTTTTTCAGCATTATTTTACATTTTCATGAAAAAGCCTAGAAAGTCCTTCACTTTTCACCAAATCTAGAAAATTCAAAGATTATTCTTTCAGAAGAAAATCTAATGCTTGTTCTATCAAAAAGAGACAACTGATAGTTCTTATCAGCTTTGTACTGGGAATACCAATAAGTAAGATAGAAGGGCTGGCCATATATTTTTTTTTGTTGTTAACAGAACAATCTCTATTGTAATAACTTCTATAAAGTTAAAACTAGAAAATTAATTGCAATATTCTAATTTATTGATTACTTTAGAAATATATTGAAGAATTATATATTGCTTAGAAAAGACATTACTCTTAGGAAAGACATAACAAAGAAAGATCTAGGCCAATTATTGTTGAACATCATGAATCATCAAAGAAGTGCCAACGAAATTCATAATTTAACAGCCCTACCCACCAAACAGATTGGCTAAAATTTAAAATTCTGTCAGTATCAAGTGTTGACAAGTGTGTGGAACAATCATGCTTTCAGACATTGCTGGGGCCAGTATAAAATGGTACAAACACTATGCAAAACTGGCAAAATATTACAAAGTCAAGCTTTATGATTCAGAAATTTCATTCCTGGGTATTTGCACAAGATGAATAAAAATATTTCTTCACAAAAGCCTTTTACAAGAATGCACATAGAAAGAAGACTTACTCGTACTAGCTTCAAACTGGAAACAACTTAAATGTTTGTCAAAATTTGAAGCACAAAGGTCAGAACTATGGATACAACATTCAGCAACATTTATGGATCCCAAAATAGATGATCAGTGAAAGAAGATAGATGGTAAAGTATAATACTGAATGATTCCATTTACTAAAGTTCTAGAATAACTGAGACTCATGGATGGTAATAATCAGATACTTGTTGCCTTTGAAGAGAAGTTTAACTGATCACAGTCATTAAGAAACCATCAAGAATGATGGAAAAGTCCTCTATCTTGAGCTATATGATGGTTACACAGGGTATATATTTGTTAAAAATCATAAAATGATACACTTAAGATCTTAAATTTTTCATGTATGCAAAATATTCTAAAATTTTTAAAAATTAATGGGGTTTAAAAAAGAGAATAAAAGAATTGAAATTGTGCACTATGCTAGGCACTTTGTATGTGTTACACATTTTATCTTTATAGTAATCCAGTGAAATATATATTCTATTTTTTAATATATAGATAAACATATCATATACCAGAGCATTAACTTATATGACCAATCTGTTAGAGCAAATGGAGAAATCAGTGTTCAATCTCAACTTATGACTTTTAAAGCTATCACTTTTTCCATTGTAATCATGGACAGGCTAATTAAGTCTTATATTAAAGCAAAAATTGCAAATAGGTTAAGAATATGGAAGTGGCTGTAAAGGCTTATAAAATTACAAATAAACACAAAAATAGGGTAAGACAAAAAAAGTACTGACAAAATGGAAAATGGGATAATAACAGAAAACATGATTAAAAAAAGGACATCCACTCTACCTTGTGAGAGATTGAAATATGAATAAGTAAAACATACTATATCAAACAAATATATTATAGCAGAGATCACCAGAAAGAAGATACCAAATGGAAGATGCAAGAGCAATATGATTGAGCACAGAAGTGTCAGTACAGGCTACAACACACTTTTTGTAATTTTTTTATAAGCCATTTAACTTGCCTAGTATTTCCTCATGTGTGAAAGCAAAAAATCTAATAATGAAATTTTTTGCAAGACTGTAAGGATGTGGAGAGGGTTAATTAGGTAATGTTCTCAGGAGCTTTGAAGATTAAAAGCATCAAATAAGTGTTAAGTAAAAAATACAAAGCCAAAGAGGCACAATCAAAAAATACTCAAGTCAGAAAGATGAAAAGAGAAAAATAAGCTTAGAAAAGAGAAGTTAAAGCTTGCAATGATATGGAAGGAGTGATGATTTTGGAAGCAACTAACTCCAAACATACATACATGGAACCAAGTGTGTTTAAAATGATGTTTAAGACTTGCTGAAAATATACATCAGTGTTATTTGTATTGCAACAGAATGGTGAATATTTTCTTTGCAGGGTCATGGGATGTGCCATATTTGTCACATCTATTACTTTCAAAGCTGTCTCCTTTCATTTTTGTCAAATTTGATTTTAGATGTCACATACTTATCTAGTGTAAGATCTTTGTTCTCAGATTCTATTTATCCCCATCGTCTACTCTAACTGTGTGAGATTCACAAAGTCAACCCAAAATAAGATGGATGGGACTCAGTGACCACAAAAGGTTTCAGTGATCTGTAAAAGAGGGTAATGAGCCAATCTTCAGAAAAACAATTGGATGGACTAAGAATTGAAAGCCAGTTACTGTAGTCAGCTTTACTCTTTAATTTCTTCAAACCAGATGAAAATTTCAAGGAGGAAAAAAAAAATATTGTGACTTCATCAAAGACAGATTTTTATGTTTGGGGTTTTATTTAATGAAAAATTTAGTTAAAATATAAATTTGGAATAGAACCAGAATATTTATCAGGAGGTACTACAAGAACCTTGTGGTATTGTGTGAGTTTGAAGTAGAACCAGGATTTTTGTGTCCAGAGCTATTAGTCCTGAAGAGGACCAGTAATAAGCAAAACCATGAAGTGGGTTTAATTTCCAGGACCTACTTTTCCCCCTACAAATAACCTTTTCTCCTAAGTTTGAATACCTGGTGCCTGGCTAGTAATTTTATCACTTTCAAACTTCCACCTAACTTCGTGGTTCACTCAATATATCATCTTCCTGATCTTGACTCTGAGAGTTACATTAACTTTTGGCAGCTTATACTATCAAAACTCCAATTTCTTTTCCTTTTAAATTACTTTTATGGAAAAAAAATGTGACCTGATAAACTAATTTACACTAAGATATTATGAAAGTGCATTGATGAGCCACATTTTTTCTTGATCCATTGCAAACTATACTCAAATAGGCCAGATGCTGCTGAAGTACTTTGAAATAATTCAGTGGGAGTCATCTCTAAAAGAGAAGCAGGAACTTTCATACTTTCTTAGCAGGTACTTTTGGGGTGATATATTAACCTAGAATCCCTCAAATTAAATGTTTTTTCTATATACATCTATTTCTCCTTAAGATGACCTATAAAATAGATCTCACAAAGTCATAACTCATTTGAGTCCCTTTTATAAATTTTTCTCAGAGCCTCTACCTTTGTTGAAAGTTACTCTGTAGTTATTTATGTACTTTCTGGGCTTCCCAGGTGGTGCTAGTGGTAAAGAACCCGGCTACCAGTGCAGGAAACATGAGACTCAATTTCAATCCCTAGGTTGGGAAGATCCCCTGGAGTTGCATGGCAAACCACTTGAATATTCTTGCCTGGAGAATCCTATGGACAGAGGAGCCTGGTGGGATACAGTCCATAAGGGTGCAGAGTCAGACAAGACTGAAGTGACTGAGCACATACATCTTTTCTTCTGAACTATGAATGTTATCATATATGATACATTTTTGTATATACCATGGGGTTACATACTGCCAAGTTAGGCAACTGATACTGTGTAACTCATACAACATTAAGTCTCTAAGGAATGTTTTTTGAATGTTTGAATGATGCAATGAATGAAGGATGGGTTAGTGAAACAAATATGGCCATTATTCAGAGAATTATCCCTTGATATCTCCAAAGGCAAATTAGGATGTTGGTGGATTATCCCTTAGGACTCCCATTGGATACCAAAACTCAAACTTCCCAGATAGAAATTAAAAGTTCTCCAGGATCTCAGTTAAAATACACTGTTCACCTTGCCTGGTTGTTGTATACATATAAGTGCCCAAGGCAGGCATTTTTAGCTGAACTAGATTTTGACCCATCCTTTACTATATTTTAAATGCAGTTACTATACTCTCCTTCTCACATACCTGTCCAGATTAATAATGTTTAGTAACGCTTCTGTGAAACAGTTTATTTTTTTTTCCCTCTTTCACAGCCTTTCACATCTATTCCATGTTATTTGTGGTTTATTTCTATTGAGGGCAAGGGTCATGTCATAGCCATCTTTGTACATACTATTTCTTTTTATTTTTGTAATATTTATTCATTTATTTGGCTGTGCTGGGTCTCTTTTGTGGCTTATGGGAACTTTAGTTGAGGCATGTAGGATCTAGTTCTCTGACTTGAACCCTGACTCCCTGCACTGGAAGTGCAAAGTCTTAGCCACTGGGCCTTGAAGGAAGTCCTTGAACATGCTATTTTTTTCAGGGCAGCACTTGTGACGTGGCTTCCCCTGAGGGAAAATAGTGGACTCATCTCCATGACACTGGTCTACAAACCTCAAGGAACTAAGGAAATTGAGCCAAGCCTTGCCTTGTATGAATGCCTGCATACACAATCATCCTAAGATCAACAGCTTCCTGAAATTACTTCAAAACCAAGAAGTAATATAAAGCTAGTAAGCCTGTGTAGTAAATTTGGAGGAGATGTACATCATAAATTATTTTTTGGTATAAGAAAATCATAGGTGTCTTCAAAAGCCAACCGAAAAATCTGAAAGAAATATTTCAAAGAAGCCTTGGGCACAAGCTATAACTGTGCCAAGGGATTCTGTGTATGATTACAAAAACAGAAACAAACACACAATTAATATATTTATCTAAACAGCTAATTTCCTCCCAGAAGAAAAATGGCACTTAATTAGTTTGGCTGAACAGGGCTCCTAACTGTGAATTCTCAGCTATGCAGCTTAATGGGGTCACCTAAAAGACCAAGTAAAAGTGCACAAGTTATTGGAAAGAGGAATTGGAAAAACTATGTATACCAAGAACCTTCTAATTAGAGGCAATTATTTGGAAAAACTGTTGTTCCGTTTTAAATTGCATTATTAGAGACACCTTTCTAGGGGGGAAGTGGTACAAAGAGAGATGGATTAAATGCAAGAACGTAGTTCAAGTTCTACTGCTTTGAAAGGAGTATGCTAATTCCTGGCCTTCTCTGGTCCCACCCTGCATTTCCCCAATAGCAGGGCAACATGGGTCACCCTGGAATCTTATCCTTTCTATCTTATATAAGATGAAGATAGTTAGGCTGATAAAAATATATGAAAGGAAAGAAAAACTTTCAGCCGTAGCCCGGAGCTACTGAAATAATTTTTTTTTTTTTTTTTCTGAATATGACATTCCAGAAAGCTTCAGAAGAATATTTCCAATAGTGATAGCAAAAGCCTTGCTTTGATGTTAGATCAGAGATACCCAACTTTGGAGGTCAAAGTGATAAAGTATCTGAATAAGGCTCAGAATATTAAAGAACATTAAATGCAGGTAAATTCCATTGACTAATTTATGTTGGATCTGCATTTGGAACTTGGTTCAACTACATCTTAAAATTAGACTTGTGTTTGAATAGGCTTTGGAAGGGGGCATAAATATTTACTGAGTGACAAATTAACTTATCAACATCAGCAGGTATTTTCTTTCTGAGACTGTTTTATGCCTGTGCCAGATAAATATACTTGTTTGGCTTGCAGTAATGAATTTACAACATTTAGGGAAGGTCTGATCTGTCTGTAGTAGTAGGAAAGCCAGAAGGCTATTTGTATAAAGGGGGTGACAGAAATATGCATCAACAGACAAAAGAGAAAACACTTTGCATATTATCTGAGGCGACAAATAAAACTGCACGGATCTATTCTGCCACTGAGTGTTTCTGCTTTATAGTTTTCTGTCAATGAAGCAACTCTTAAGGTGCTTATAGAAACAATGAAGAGAAAATAAAAGCCTCCGAGAGCGTCAAAAGGTCCAAAATTGAAAGAAAGACTTTCAAAAGAGATTTTTGCTTCTCTGTTTTAGAAGAAAACAGGTTAGTCACAATTTCAATTACAGTTTATTCAATACTTGGAAATTCTAAGACTCTAAACAGGAGATGTGGCATACTACTTATCCAAGGTTACATTCTTCCTAAGAGTGCTTAATTCAAAATAATCAGCTCACTGTATTGAAAATCCCCTGATGCTGAGAAAGACTGAGGGCAGGAGGAAGAAGGGGGCTACAGAGGATGAGATGGTTGGATGGCATCATAACTCGATGGACATGAGTTTCAGGAAACTCCAGGAGATAGTGAAGGACAGGGAAACCTGGCGTGCTGTAGTCCATGGGATTGAAAAGAGTCAGACATGACTGACTGACTGAACAACAACAATAGTGAAAATCTGAATATTGAGAACTTATCATTTTCCTCACAGACATTCATGTTGGAGGTACAGGATATCAACTATGATTTGACAAATATTTCCTATGTGCAGTTATAGTTTGATTTTTAAATCACGTATAACTTACATCACTATGGGATCCAACTGACTACAACAATAAATATACATTGTGAAATATTTTTGAGATATATCAATTAACAGTGCATACAAGTGGTAGTTAATATTTATCAAAAATGAAAAAAAAAAGTAGGTAGTACTTTCATTGAAAATTAAACAAATTCATTTAAATGAATCTATCTCTAAGGCACTCATGGAAGAGGAAAGTAAACGTGTATAAAATTCAGACTCTGTGAGCACTATTCTATATTGATTATTGAAACCATTTTTTTTTCATATTATTAGGTACATCTTTGATAATGGTCTCCAGCTAATTCTGTTGTATGGTTGTAATATATGTCATTTAACAATTTTCCTCTTTTGAAAAGTTAGACAGATGATTTCTAATTTTATCATACTGTAACAATGCCATTTTGAGTATTCTTGAGGGAAAACATGCCACTTTTTCCTGTTTTTTTTTTGGGGGGGGGGGGGGGGGGGGGGAGGAAGGAAGGATGTTTCTAGATGTAAATTTGCTGTATCAAATATACATTTACATGTCAGCAGGTATTATACAATTTCCCCTCAAAACTTTAATCCCTTGTCTAGCTATCCCATGTCTGGTGAAGGATCTCTCTGAAAAAGGTTTTAAGCTAAAACTTGTCTCTTTACCCTTGCTGGACATATATAGAATTATATACCCACAAACAGTCCGGTGAGTTGTGATGTTAAATAAATTGGGTTCTAGTCTAGTCGCTTATGGACTTCCCTGGCAGTTCATACGGTGAGGAATTTGCCTGCAATGCAGGATCCCAGATCAGAAAGATCTTCTGGAGAAGGGAACGGCAACCTGCTCCGGTATTCTTGCCTGGAGAATCCATGAACAGAGGAGCCTGGTGGGTCCCAGTCCATGGGGTCACAAAGAGTCGGACACAATTGAAGGACTAACACTTTCACCTTTAGTCATTTATATTCTGCCCTCCTCTTTTCCTCCCCAGTGGCTCATATATCAATCTCACTTCCCAGGTATATGCCTTGTTTCTCTAACAGAAAACAGTATTCCATTCTTTTTGAGTGTTTTATTTATCATTACTTTCCTTCACCTCACAGCACAGTGTTTCGAAAATTCTAAATATTCAGCAAATGCTTGCTGAATAAAAATTACCCATGGAAAATATGTTCTAATGCATATATATATGTAATATATATAGAAACATATATATATTTGCATACATGTAGACATATAAACTGATATAAAAGTTTATGTGTTTATGTAAATATTTATATATAATTTAATGTAATTCTAGAATAAGATTTCTTTTCTAAGTCACATGGTAAATATTTTAAGCAGATATTGAGTTTCAAATCTCAGAAGCCTAAACAAAAATGACATCTTTGAAATGAATGTTTCATTAAATGAAATAAGATCAAAATAATTTCACTGAAAGTGTAATACAATCTGTTCATGTCAAACACACAATAAAGATTTCTGCCTCTTTGTAAAGTTTTCTGGCTCTGCATACCTAGATAGAACCTTGTAGTAACTTTCTGGCATCATCTTCTGGGTTTGGTGAGTAGAGCTGTGATTTTCCTAGTATTACAGCTGATGGTTGAAAGCTAATCCTAATGGAAAAGCAATGCAACATTTGCTAATCCTAAAAGAGAAGCTAAACTACTTTCACGTTCAATCTGGAAATCCTAAATCAGATGAGTTTTTTAAAAGGAGATGTCACTCTAAATTCTATTCCAGTCAACACAAGATTGTGAATGTTTACCTATAAACATAAATATTTCAAGTCACATGGTATGTTTAAGAATGTATTTGAAATCACTTCTCCCATATTATTAAAAAAACAGCCATTTTCACAACTCTATTTAAAAGGTTCCACAAAATTTATCACAAACTATTAAAGAACTGACAACTATTTCTTAATCTAAGCAATTTGTTCTCTTTTTTCCTTAAAATTTTCAATTCAATTGTGAGGTTTAAAATGTATAGGATAAATATAAATTTATACATTGTTTTTATAATTTTGCTTTTGGAACAAAATAGTATAAAGGACCATTTAGCCAAATTATATAATTATTAATAAAAATTGACAACTGAGATTTGTATAATATTTTACACCTTAGAATAAAATGTTCTAATACATATATTAAAGCAATCCACAAGTGAGAAGCACTTTATTAGAACACACATCTTGGCGTTGCAGGTGAAACCACCCACATCATAAAGAGATTCGGCTAGTAGTGTAGTGAAGTGGAAGTTACTCATATTGGATCATTAGACCCAATTATTAACTTTTCAAGAATTTTACTGGATAGTTGGCAGCCTGTTGGAGTTAAAAATGTGCCAAGTTCGGGCTATTTATATCCCAGAAATTGGCAAAATGTAGAATCACGACATTCTACAACAGTCCATAACAGTTTAAACATTTGTCAGCATGTCACTGGGTTGACATATTTTTTATGATCCTTGCTATTAGCAAATTTTAAAATTGCTTTACTTCTCTCTCTCTCTCTCTCTCTCTTTTTCATTTAAAAGGTGGAAGCCATGATAATCTATTTATAAAAGAATGACTGAGAACAAATAAATATTGAAAAGTGAAGATCACGTGGTTGTGTCCGACTCTTTGTGACTCCATGAAATTCTCCATGCCAGAATACTGGAGTGGGTAGCGTTTGCCTTCTCCAGGGGATTTTCCCAACCCAGGGATGGAACCCAGGTCTTGCACATGGCAGGAGGATTTTTTACCAGCTGAGCCACAAGTGAAGCCCAAGAATACTGGCGTGGGTAGCAACTTATGATTAAAATGCAAGATTCTTTATTTAAAATAATCATTTATACTACAGTTTTGCATTAATGATAATGGAGAATAAGTTTTAAATGTACTGGACTATTGGATGAAAAAGTGGGGTCTAGTCTCATGGATTTTTTGTTCTCAGTGTCTTCATTTATTTCTCTTTTATATAAGACATCAATAACAAACAATGTTAAAATAATTTTTATTCAATATTTGGTTGAGAACGTAAATTTTGGTTAAACAATGTTACATGGTCCAGATATCATATCTCTAGGATACAGTTCACAGGATTGCAAAGTGTTGGACACAACTCAAGTGCCTTAGCACACATCTTTTATAAAAGCAAAAAATCCACTTTTCTTTTGGTCAAATAGATATTTATTAGTTCAGTTCAGTACAGTTGCTCAGTCATGTCCTACTCTTTGAGATCCTATAAATTGCAGCATGCCAGGCCTCCCTGTCCATCACCAACTCCCCGAGTCCACCCAAACCCATGTCCATCGAGTTGGTGATGCCATCCAGCATCACAACATCCTCTGTTGTCCCCTTCTCCTGCCTCCAATCCTTTCCAGCATTAGGGTCTTTTCCAGTAAGTCAACTCTTTGCATGAGGTGGCCAAAGTATCAGAATTTCAGCTTCAACATCAAGCCTTCCAATGAACACTGAAGTCTGATCTCCTTTAGGATGTACTGATTGGATCTTCTTGCAGTCCAGGGTATTCTCAAGAGTCTTCTCCAACACAACAGTTTGAAAGCATCAATTCTTCTGTGCTTAGCTTTCTTTGTAAGTCCAACTATCACATCCATACATGGCCACTGGAAAGACCATAGCCTTGACTAGATGGACCTTTGTTGACAAAGTAATGTCTCTGCTTTTTAATATGCTATCTTGGCTGATCATAACTTTCCTACCAAGGAGTAAGAGTCTTTAAATTTCATGGCTGCAATCACCATTTGCAGTGATTTTGGAGCCCAAGTAATAAAGTCCAACACTGTTTCTACTGTTTCTCCATCTCTTTCCTATGAAGTGATGGGACCAGATGCCATGATCTTGGTTTTCTTTCTTTTTTTTTTTTCAAGTTTTATTTTTATTTATTTATTTTTATTTTTTTTATTAGTTTTGCCATACAATGACATGATATCGCCATGGGTTTACATATGCTCCCCCTCCAGAACCCCCCTTCCTCCTCCATCCCTCCTCCCTCCCTCCGGGAAATCTCCGTGCACCAGCCCCAAGCATCAATCCTGGGCTGGCGATTGATTTCACATATGATAATTAACATGTTTCAATGCCATTCTCCCATATCATCCCACCCTTGCCCTCATCCACAGAGTCCACGAGTCTTTTCTATACGTCTGCGTTCCTTTTGCTGTCTTGCATGCTGGGTTCTCGTTACCATCTTTCTAAATTCCATATATATGCATTAGTATACTGTATTGTTGTTTTTCCTTCTGGCTTACTTCACTCTGGATAATGGTTTTCTTAATGTTGAGCTTTAATCCAACTTTTTCACTCTCCTCTTTCACTTTCATCAAGAGGCTTTTTAGTTCCTCTTCACTTTCTGCCATAAGGGTGGTGTCATCTGTATATCTGAGGTTATTGATATTGCTCCCAGCAATCTTGATTCCAGCTTGTGCTTCTTCCAGCCCAGCGTTTCTCATGATGTACTCTGCATATAAGTTCAATAAGCAGAGTGACAGTACACAGCGTTGATGTTCTCCTTTTCCTTTTTGGAACCAATTTGTTGTTCCATGTCCAGTTCTGGCTTAAGTGAAGCTAAATGGAAAGAGTACTCAGATCACAAATGCAGCAGGACATAGGAAAATGTTGAGCTCAATAGAGGTATACTTTTTATAATAAACAACTAAAATCATGCATTTTAAGTATGTGGCACATTTTTTTTCCTGCACTCAAAATATGCAAACTAATTAAAGAGCTAAACAATGGAAAGATATTCCATGTTCATGAATAGGAAAACATGACAGTGCTAAGATAATAGTTCTTTTCTAACATATCTATAAATTCAATGTGATATTAGTAAAAAATTCCTTCAAATTAATTTGTGGATATTTGCAAACAAATCCAAAGTAACCAACACAATAATGAAGAAAAAGAACAAAGTTGGAGCCGTGACACTACCTGAATTCAAAACTTTCTATAAAGCTACAGTAAACAAGAGCATGTGTCATTGGTAAAAATAATAATAATAATAATAAAATAAGCAAGCAGATCCATAGAATAGAATAGAGAACCTAGATATAGAATATATAAATATAGTACATATATCTTTGACAAAGGAGAAAATTAAAATACAAAAGGGGTAGAGACAGTCTTCTCAACAAATGATGATAAAAAAAACTAGACTTCCACATGCAAAAAATTAATCTAGACATGGTCCTTGCACATTTTACAAAATTTAACTCAAAATGTATCATAGAATTAATTATAAAACCTAGAACTATAAAACTGTTCTAGTCAGTCTCAGCCTATCATTAATGATGCTATTGGCTGGAAATGCCTACCTGCATTGCCTGGGGCCTTCAGTGAGCCCCACAGATATTTGCCATTTCAAAGTCCATGTAGCAGCTGGACTGGCCCTTGTGGTTCTTATGGTTGTAAGAGACCCTCTGCAATAACCAGCAGGAAACGTTTTAAAAAGAAAAGTTTGTTATTCATTGGTCCTGGTCCTACACACAGCATACAGTATGGGAACACAGCAAGGTCATGCGGGAGAGAGAAAAAGAGAGAGAATGCTCTAAGGTAGGTCTAGGGTTTTATTTCTACTGAGCTTAAGGGTAGAGGGGGCCAGAGTTTTGTGTGTTCATTCTTTATTGGTAAGTAAAGCTCAAGAAAGAAAACACAAGTGGTTCTGTTGTCTGAGTCATCCAGAGGTCAATAAAACAAAGAAAACTTCTGGATAGGGCAGCCTGGCCTCTGTCTAGTCCACGTGTGTGTGCTCAGCCACTCAGCTATATCCGACTCTATGAGACCCCATGGACTGTACCCCACGAGGCTCCTTTGTCCTTGGGATTTCTCAGGCAAGAATACTGGAATGGGTTGCCATTTTCTCTTTCAGGGGATCTTCCTGACCCATGTCTTGCATCTCCTGCATTGGCAGGTGGATTCTTTACCACTAGCCCCACTGGGGAAGCCATTGTGTTCATTTCAGATAACTAACTTTGAAGTGAATATCTTGGCAATCAAAAGCTTAAAGTCAAAATCATGCATTACAGTAAAAAAGAAAAGTCTCACAGGCACTTACTCTACAAACTGCTTGAAGATAACAAAAGAGAAAACTTGGATAAGTATGGCTGTGCCTTTTTAGATACAACACTAAAGTCACAATCCATGAAAGAAGTAGTTGATAAGTCACACTTTCTTAAAATTTAAGACGTCTGTTCTGTGAAAGACACTCTCAAGACAATGAGAAGATAAGACATGGAGTAAGAGAAAATGTTTGTAAAAGACATCCAGCAAAGGACTGTTATCAAAATATACAACGGCCTCTCAGAAGACAACAATAAAAAAAAAACAACCCAATAATAAATGGTCCAAAGACCTTAACAGACAGCTTACCAAAGAAGACGTACACATGGAAAGTAAGCATATGGAAAGATGGCCCACATCATATGTCATTAGCAAAATGCAAATTTAAACAATAATGAGATATCACATGCACCTACTAAAATGACCAAAATCTGGCACTGACTACACCAAATGCTGGCAAAGATATGGAACAGCAGAAAGTCTTATTCTTTGGGATGTAAAATATCACGGACACTGATGACAGTTTGGTGATTTTTTACAAAACTATATTTACTCTTACCATTGGATTCATTACTTGGTATTAGCTGAAAAAGCTAAAAACATGTGCATGTCCTGCACATAATGTATGCACATTGCAGCTATATTGATAATTGCCAAAACTTGGAAGCAGTCGATTTGGCCTCCAGTAGATGAATGGACAAATAAACTTATACACCTATGTAATGGAATACTAGTCAGCTCTGAAAATAAGTGAGCTATCAAGCTATGAAGAGACATAGGGGAAATTTAATTGAATATTACTAAGTCAAAGAAACTAATATGAAAAGTTTACACAGTCTATGATTCTAACTATATACATTTTGGAAAAAACAAAATTACAGAGAGGGTAAAAAAAATTCAGTGATGCCAGTGACTGGTGGTGGGAAGGATAAATAGACTGAACACAGAGAATCTTCAGGACAGTCAAAGTATTATGGTGGTAATAAAATGATAGGTATATGACATTACAAGTTTGTCTAAATCCATAGAATGCACTATACAAAGGGTAAACCATAATGCAAACTATGGACTTTGTGTAATTATTATATGTCAATGTAGGTTTATCAGTTATAATAAATGTTCTACTCTGGTGTGAGATGTTGATACTAGAGGGAGGCTATGCATGAGTTGGGGCTTGGGACCAAGCAAGAAATATCTGTTCCTTCTTACAATTTTGCTGTACCTAAAACTGCTGTAAAAAGGTCTCAATTTTAAAGTGATAAAAGCAAATCTATTTAGCAATATCCTTGAATATCTGATTTCCAGATATCTTGAAGAAGGGCTACCCTGGTGGCTCAGAGGGTAAAGTGTCTGCCTGCAATGTGGGAGACTCTGGTTCAATCCCTGGGTTGGGAAGATCCCCTGGAGAAGGAAATGGCAACCCATTCCAATACTCTTGCCTGGAGAATCCCATGGACAGAGAAGCCTGGTAGGCTAAAGTCCATGGGGTCACAAAGAGTTGGACACAACTGAGTGACTTCACTTTCACTTTATCTTGAAGAAATTTTTGAGGAAATAACATTTCACATAACATTTCTCCTCTTATGTCTTGCACTTTTAAATTTTTTAAAAAAAATTTGGCCACACTGAGTGGCATGCAGAACTTCCCTGATTAGGGATCAAACCTGTACCTTCTGCAGTGATAGCATGGTGTCCTATAACCACTGGCTCACTGAGGAAGTCCCATATTTATCCCCTTAAGCCAGCGCAATGGGGTCTCACCTTGTACCTTAATTTAGAGAATCTTGTCCTGCCTCCTCCGTGAGTCTCTCCAAGAGGTAAGAAATTTGCAGAGACAAGAGCTCATGTCCATTCAGAACAGGCATTCTTATTCTTCCTCTTCACTTTGGGTATTAGAACCACAGACTTCCCTGCCCTAACAACCATGAACCAAATTTAGGACCCACACAGTTTCAGTCTTGATTCTGAACTCACAAAGGTGGACTGTCTACTGGTGTGCAGACTCCTAAATGGGCTTCTCTGGTGATTCAGTGGTAAATAATCTGCCTGCAATGCAGGAGAATTGAGTTTGATCCCTGGGCCTGGAAGATTCCTTGGAGAAGGAAGTGGCAACATACTCCAATATTCTTGCCTAGAAAATCCCATGGACAGAGGAGCTGGTGGGCTACAGTCCAAGGGGTCAGAAAATAGTCAGACATGGTTTACTTTTAACAACAACACAACTAAACCCAAAGGTTAGCCTGTAGCTATTTTCAGAGGGTGTAGATGAAGGTTGCACCTGAGACCTGGTATGTCCAGTGCATGATGGTGAGACCATTCATGGTGAAGGAAGGAAGTCTGTTAGTGAAGGGAAAAAAATATGTAGATAATGAAGGTGGAACATAAAGTGGATGGCTGCCTGGAGCTGAACTTTCCAGAAAGCCAGATTCTGGCAGAGAGTTCCAAGACTTTCAGAATTGGTTTTTCAAAATACATGAAGATATATATATATAGATAGATAGACAGATATATATAGATAGATAGACAGATATATATATATATATATATATATACACACACACACATATGTATATAGATAGATACATATATATATATACATATATATATGTATATATATATATATCATGGTAAGAAGATGGGACAGCTTATTTATCAGTTCTTCAGCTTGATACATAACTTTTAGACTTACAATTTGTGAGCCTCCATTTTCACTTTTGTTCTGGGCGGCACATATATTAGGAACAGTCTTGCCATGAATATTGCTAAGAATATTTTCAGTCTTCTCCAGTTTTCCTTAAGTACAGGACTTTGGGAAGAAGTGAGGAAAGTATGATTGTTTTGAATCTACTTATTTAATAAGCTGCAAAATTATTTTCTGACACACTCCTTTACCTGTCTACTTGGAGTTCTGTGCACCTGTCCATATCACTGGAATCTGTTTGGCAATACAAACAGTGAAAATACAGCACATGAACACGCTTCAGTTGCCTCATCAACTAAATCTAGTATCATAAATGTGTGTAACTTCTCCTGTCTAGAATGAGCACTTCTTACATTTCTGAAATTACACAAAGAGCAAGTAAACATTTAGACAGTCAGCCTATGATATATGTGCTTCAGTTTCAGGTAGTTATATTTTCACAAAAATAAAATCAGGAGATTATTCAGGCAAATTAATTCAAAATAACTTAGTGAATTTTATATTTTATTGTTTTCAAAGATAATTTACCCAAAATTCATAAAGATAGTTCTGTCAAACTGTCACTCAGAAGTATAAAATTTTAGCTATGTATGTTGTCAATAAATAGGATGGTCTTCATTCACATACAAAATTGCCATCTTTTTCTATTGCTTTAGTTTCACAACTCCATGTATGTGTGTGCTCAGGTACTCTGTCATGTTCAGCTCTTTGAGACCATATGGACTGTAGCCTGCCAGGATCCGTCTATGGAATTCTCCAGGAAGAAAACTGGAGTGGGTTGCCATTTCTCACTCCAGTGGATCTTTCTAACCCAGAGGTTGAAGTTGCATGTCCTACATTGGCAGACAGATTCTTTACCACTGAGCCACTTGAGAAGTGCTTCATAACTTCATGATGGTGTTCATTGGAAAAAAAAAAATCATGTAGAAGTACAATGTTTTGGGAAAAGTAAATCCCTCAGTAAGATGAAATAAATGTTAAAGAAAAAAATTTGGGGTTGAAACGGGTCCTCATTTTAGGTAGTAACCTCAGACCACAGGTACATATTTAATTTGAAATATCTATTGGTACATCTTAAATATTGTTTACAGATTTTAGTGTATATAATAGAATGACACTGAGTGTTAATATGTGACCTCAAATATCTAGTTGGCTTATAGGGCTTTGAAACTAATGACCATATGCAAAGATTATGACTGACTTTTGAGAATTTCAGGGATTTTTCAACATGAACAAGTGAAACAGAATTCAGGAAACACAATACATACATTTGTGAAGAACTAGGCCATAGATTGTTCTTATATCTCTCTCTACTTTCTTTGTTGTCTCTATCAAGCTTGGACTGGGTCAGTCTTCAAATCTATGAAAAGGCTGATCAACCACATTGGACTAGAACAAATGTTCCTGGTTGGTCCAATAAATCAGTATGGGAGCTATTTTGCCCCTAGGTCAGGCAAGGAATATCACCATGGTTAATAATTTCACATCAAGGGCCATGCAAACTTCATTAATGAAAGTATGACTGAGTGAGCAGAAAGGTTCCTATTAGCCAAGACTGTGTAGATGAGTCAGTGAGATCAGTGAAACTTCTTGTGTGACCATCTTACTGTCTTGATATACCAATGCCTATATTTGAAATGCATTGACAATTTCACATGAGATTACAATATTTAAATGCTAACAGTCATATGGTGGGAATATGATTTTATATTGTCTTGAAAAACATATTTAGAATAACAACTTTTTGAAGTCTTATGAGTATATCATGGTTTTGAAATGTTTTCAATAATGAGATTTTCTAATTATCACTTGTATAACTCTGAAGATCTCAGAGCAATGCAAGAGTTGTAACAGAGTTATATAAGGTCTTCATAATCTGCATAATCTACAAATTTCATTATAATGAGAGGACAAAAAAAAATACTGTGAGCCTGAGTAACTTTTATATTGAAAACAAGCTACATTCAAAGTCATATATATTCATTTTTGATAAAACTACATGATATATTACTTTAAATGTTGAGACTCATAGGTAATTGCTTTAATAGATTTTTTAAAAACCTGCAAAAGCTCTGAAATTAGTACTTCTTCAAAATTTGAAAAGTTATATGCCTTAAATAGTATTGGTTGTTTCTGCAACATATCATTGTATTTTAAATTTTACAACTATGTGCAAAGTTTAGGATAATCTCACATTTGGAAACACCAAAAATTAGGAGAAGCTTTTTTTGAAAATATGGTAGGAAAATATACATGGATTTCCCATGGTGTGGTTTTTTTTTTTTTTTAAATCTAATACTTGAATTTGGAGAGTGAAAAAAAGTTGCTGGGATCTACTTTCCATTCTAACAGCTGAATGTGCTCTTGAAAAGCCTTCTAAGTTCATTTCAAGCTTTCAAATTTCTTTTAAATTATTTTAAATTTAATTTCCACATTTAATAATATTCTTATGAAAACGGATAGGAATACTTACAGATTTAAATAAAAAATAGTTCTTGTATGTAAAATCAAATTTTTGTCCCCTGCTTATTCCAAAAGGATGATTCAAAGTAAGCAGCCCACAGTGTGGAGTGTGATAATATTCACTACTGCTAGTCTCCATAACATTTGCCCTATAGATAACATCACTGTTCAATTTTAATGTCTGAACAGCCTAGCTTGATTCCTTTTTTCTTCAAGAACAAATCTACATTTTTTGAATGTTACGTATATATTTTTATTTACCCTTTATTCATTTATCTTTTGACTTGTTTAACTTAAATTTAGCCCTGTCTTCTCTTGCCCTTTTTCTTGGTAATTGATGTAACAGTACCCTTCCTCCTGCAGTGTTTTCCAAGAAGAAAGGGAAGCCATTAACATGCTATTATTCTGTTGTTTCCATAGAAACAGGCAGTGCCTACTGGTGATAGTTGATCATGTATTTGCTTATCAGGTAGCTTTTCTATTTCCTTTAAAGGTCAGTTTAGAATATTTACCTCTCTGTAAGGGTTGCCCTTTTGAGTAGTTTGGGTACTTGTACGCCAAGTGTTTGTTCAGATCTTGTAATGAAAAAAAAAAAAGCTCAAAATAGCCTCAGAAGAGTTGGATGCTGCCATTCTTACTGATCAGTGAAGTTGCTATGAGATTAAAATAAATTCATATTCAAAATATGTGGCCGTCTGGATATAAATTCCAGTTAATTCTTCATAATGTTAAAAATATGTTGAGTACTTTCTTTAATTTGATTAAGATGGAACATATTTTAATAACTTTTAAAAAATTGTTTGGAATGATTATGGCAATCACACCAAAGCTGAGAATGCAGCACTGATTTAAGACATTCTCTTGGTAGATCCATTAAATATATAATCCAGCTACAATATGCATTTTACCAAGAAAATGACTTGAATGACATTTTAATATTTAACTGTAATATGATAGTCTTCTTTATAAAAAATATAATTTTATCTCAAGTAGTATTTGATTTAATAAGTTAGTTAACTGAGCAGGTTGATATACATATTGCAAAAGAGCATACTAATGCAATTAAAAATTAGCTTAGGCAGAAATTATATGAAAAATTTATAGAGTGCTATGAGCAAAGATTATTTCTTATTTACTACTTTTAATATTGATTTTTCAAAGACATGTTTCATATTCACATTCTTTTTTAATGTAATTTTTTGTATACAATATTATTTGAATTCAAAGATAACTATATTTAACAAAAAAGGTTCATATGTTAACATTTACTAAAGTGGTTAACTTTCATATCATTATTCGAAAGTTAAGGAAAAAGAAGTTAAGGCTTTTTAAAACAGTTCATTTGTAACTAGGCACATCTTTAAAAAATATATTTTTAGTAGCCCACCAGTACAGATATCATTCATTAGATGTTGGTTAGACCGAAGATGTGCATTTTACCAAGCAATTCATGTGATTCTGATGAAGATAGCTTCTATACTACATTTGATAAAGTTCAAACATTAGAACATGATTTTTAGAACTAAAATAGGAAACAAAGCTATTTGTATTCTCTGATATCTCTCTGCTTATAGGCTTTTAATAAAAATTCAGCTAGGAGTTCTGTATTGTCTTTTCAGATCATCAATGCTCATGAGTTTACTCCTTCCACTACCCCATTTTTCTATTTTGTTCTGTTTTCGGTGAGAAAATTAATTTAATTACATTGGGCAACCATTATCAGCACTTTCAAGTTTCCCATCTCAACTCTGAAGTGGTTACCAATGAAACAAGAGGTTTGATTGGGAGGACGTAATCTAAATTTTATTTTTGAATCCCAGCTGGCTGTGTCTGACCAGGAATGGCTCTGAGTGACAATCTGTTTACGATCCTGCTGTTTAGGAAACAGGCAAGTCGGCTTTTCCATCTCTCAGAATCTGCTGATTTTCAGTAATTTAGATTATAGGCCTTCCACCTCTGCCTGCAAACTGACAGATTCTTGCCTGGGCTTATCTCTTTTTTTTTTATAGAATTTTGCTAAAAGTAATAGGGACAGTCAGAATTCTGTGTTTTTCCAACCTCTTCCCCTACAGCTACAAGTTCAAAAGCATTTGGTGTGACTCCCAATTATTAGATTATAGTTCACCAAATGTTCATCCTCAGGACAAGTGTCACAAGCGAATCAGCCAGCATATACTATATCCTTTCTTCTACCTGCTGTCACACACCAAGACAATGCCACAGGTTTTTAATTTTTATTGTGGCAAAACCCCTCTTATAGGTAGTAATTTTGGAAGCAGAATTTAGGGTGTATTGCTAAAATAAGAAACCCCACATTTAGTGGCTTGAATGATGTGGGAGTTTACCTCACACAAAACAGTTCAGAAGTGAATCTTCCAGGACTGATGGAAATGACTTGTTCCAAGAAAACATTTAGGGATCTAGGTTTTTCGAGCTTTCTCTCATCTTGCTCTCTCTTCTCCTAGTGTTCTATATTTGGTTTATCACTGTTGTTGGCTAGCATTCATATCTACCGCCCAGATCAGGAGAAAGAAAATGAGAAAATCCAGTCTTGGTGGCATTTATAATTCAGGTGATGATCCAAAAGTTGCTCAACTAATTTCATCACAGATGCCACTGTTCCAAAATGAGTACATGGCTGCATCTATGCTAAAAGAGGCTAATAGATACATTTTTCTGGGCTATTATATAGTAACTAAAACTTGGGAGCCCCAGTGATGAAGGTAATAAAGGGGGATGAATGCAAGAAGACAATTCATACTCAATGACAAAAATCAAATGGTAGTTGTGATCAATAAAGAGAAAATTTAATTTAAAAACTGCTATTTGTTTCAAAGGATAGTTTTTAACATATACTATCCATTATTATTGAAATACTCTTTTCAGATCCATTTTCACTGTGCAATATTCCTCCTGTAGGAACTACAGCTTGTCTTCAGTATTTCCTATTCTATTAAGTAAGGCTTCCCAGGTGGTGCTAGAGGTGAGGAAGCCATCTGCCAAAGCAGAGGCACAAAGCACACGGGTTCAATCCCTGGGCCAGAAAGAAGCCCTGGGGGAGGGCACAGCAGCCCACTCTAGTATCCTTGCCTGGAAAATCCCGTGGATGGAGGAACATGGGGCTATGGTCCATAGGGTCGCAAAGAGCTGGACACGAGTGAAGCGACTTAGCAGGAACACACATTCTATCAAACACAAGGCCTTCTGAACAGCTTTCTAGTGCTACAATGCTTACTTTACTACTTGTCTGTCCTTACCTCTGGAGCAGTTATACCAGGTTCTTAGTAACATTCAGTCCTCCCCTTCTGTTTTCAATCATGGACTTTTTTCCTAATTACCTCCTCTCATCATCTTCTTTATTCTCAAATCCTGATCTGACACTTGTTTTCTCCACAAAGTACCCGATTATACTGCATAATTTCCCATTTCTCACATCATCACTTTTTACTGTGTCAATTTGCACTTATGAAGATGTTACCTTTAATAATTTTAACTCACTTCACATTTATATGCCATCTTCCAGAAGGCTGTAAATAGTTCAAGAACAAAGATAAAGTGCTTCTTTTGAAAATACCAATAATGTGAAGAAATGATGTTTCTTCTTTGGTGAAGTTCTTTGGTTAAAAAGCATCCTTCCTATGACAGAAATTTTCCTTTCCTATTTCAGTTATTTAACCAAGTGTATGATATTGGATAAGTAACCTGATATTCTGTGCTATTATTGTTAATGATGAAGTCTAGTAGCTCTGCCAACAAATTTTCTTATGACTAAGTTTGGTGACTAGGCATACTGGCTATTCACTTTTATCGCAACACTTAATACTATCAGTTTTCTATATAAAAGTTCATATTAATTATAACTAATTTGCATGCTTTCTATTTTTCATAATATCAGGCAAATTGGTATGAATATCAATTTGTGGACCACGGTCAGTGTGTTGTTGTTCAGTCACCCAGTCATGTACAACTCTTTGCAACTCCAGGGACTGCAGCATACCAGGCCTCCCTGTCCCTCACCATCTCCCAGTTTGCCCAAATTCATGTTCATTGCATTGGTGATTCCATCCAGCCATCTCATCCTCTGATGCCCTCTTCTCCTTCTGCCTGGCATCAGAGACTTTTCCAATGAGTCATCTGTGTGCATCAAATGACCAAAATACTGGAGCTTCAGCTTTAGCTCAGTCCTTCCAGTGAAAAGTCAGGGTTGATCTCCCTTAAGATTGACTGGTTTGATATCCTTGCTTTCCAAGGGACTTTCAGGAATCTTCTCCAGCACCATAGTTCGAAGGCATCAATTCTTTGGCGTTCTGTCTTCTTCATGGTCCAGCTCTCACAACTGTACGAAGACCATAACCTTAACTCTATGCACCTTTGTCGGCAGAGTAAAGTCTCTGCTTTTTAGCACACTGTCTATGTTTGTCTTCTCTTTCCTGCCAAGAAGCAAATGTCTTCTGAGTTCAAGGCTGCAGTCACTGTCTGCAGTGATTATATAAACCCCAAGAGGAGAAATTCTGTCACTACTTCCACCTTTTCCCCTTCTATTCGCCATCCAGTAATGGGGCTGGATGTCATGATCTTAGAATTTTTAATATGTAGTCTTAAGCCGGCTCTTTCATTCTCCTCCTTCACCCTCATCAAGAGACTCTTTAGATCCTCTTCTCTTTCTTCAATTAGAGTGAAAGGAGTACAACAGGGAAGTCTGCTGTCGCCCTGTTTGTTTAACTTATATGCTGGATACATCATGAGAAATGCTTGGCTGGATGAGTTACAAGTTGGAATCAAGATAGGTGGGAGAAACATCAACAACTTCAGATATGTGGAGAATACCACCCTAATGGCAGAAAGCAAAGAGAAACTGTGAGTGTATGAACGTCTAATAATGCTCAACTTCTTTCTCTATGAAAAGAGTTATATAAAAAAGTTTATAGATTAGGTCTATTCAAAAATGAACTTATTATTTACTAAATGAAAAATCATCTGATTAAACAAATGGGTCATATACTGTGACCTAAGTCCCAACAAAGTCAGAATTTGTAAAACCAGAGTGAAGCAATTCCATATACAGTTCATATTTTCTTGGCACTTTTATGTAGAATAATTAATGTAAAATGATATATTAAGGTTATTTGATCTCTAATGTCCCTTCCAGCAATAACATTCCAAAAAAGTGTTTTGTAATAACATTGCAAAAAAGTGAAAATTTCTTTATACTTTTAAATATTAGTGTGACAGATTCACATTATTCTTTTTCTAGTAGATTAACTTAAACATATCATATAAAATATTAAACAGCTTTTGATAAAATATCTCTTATGTTACAGATGAAACTTCTCACATACATCAAAGCCATAAAATTCTAGATACTAGTGAGCCATCCAGAATTATTAAAAATAACTAGCCATCTTGGAAATATGGCTGAGCCTAATATTGGCTTCATATAATAGATATTTTATAATCTGTTTTAAAGCCCTGATTCCCTGATTGCACAATGGTTTTCTATACACAATAGCATTTGTATTTTGAGATAACAAAAGGAAATACTAATATTTGTGCTTTTCCTTACTACTTATTTATAAGGGACTTCCTAGTCAATCAGAAACCAAATTTATGTGTCTTCCACATACATTCCCATAGGTTCTATATTCTTCTGTCAAATATTTTATTATCTGATCCCAACTCATAAAACTGGGTTGTTTTTTTTTTTTCAGTACAGGAGTTGGTATTTTTTGAAATGAGGAATTGTATTTTAATTGATTCATGTAGAGACACTTAAATTAGATATTTAAATAGTTGCTAATATTTATTCACTCAGCACTAACCTGTTCTATGGTATATTGCTTATTTTTTATTACAAGCCTTGTCCATCATCTGTTCTTTAATTCATATTTTTATTTAGTTAGAATTAGGTTTTGTGATATGTAATGTATAATCCAAATTAATTCAAGAATATTTCTATAACTTGCAAATGAAAGTGAAAGCTGCTCAGTCATGTCCAACTCTTTGTGACCCCATGGACTATACAGCCCATGGAATTCTCAGGTCAGAATACTGGAGTGGGTAGCCTTTCCCTTCTCCAGGGGATCTTCCCAACACAGGAATTGAACCCAGGTCTCCTGCATTGCAGCAGAATTCTTTAGCAGCTGAGCCACAAACAGGAGGATTAAAAAACAAAAAAGCTGGGAAAACTCTAGAGCAAAGTAGCAGGCAAACCTGAAGCAAGTGAAAATTTTTCAAAATTTCTACAAAGGTTTAGCCTATTTTAGCTCCAGATTAATTAAGGAAAAGAGCCCCACTTTGGGTGAGAATAGAGAGAACATATTTAGGTTAAAAACAGTATTTTAAGGAGACTTAACAAGTTTCACTTTAATCCTGGTGACTTCCCCTGCCTCGAGGCGGGAGTGCATCACCATATGACAATAAAATACTGACCCTAAGTTAACTCTGGCAAGGCAGTTAGCAGGGAAGTTCTTTAAAATGCCTATTATACAGAGTGAAGTGAGCCAGAAGGAAAAACAAAAATACAGTATACTAACGCATATATATGGAATTTAGAAAGATGGTAACGAGAACCCTGTATGCGAGACAGCAAAAGAAACGCAGATGTATAGAACAGTCTCGTGGACTCTGTGGAAGAGGGCAAGGGTGGGATGATATGGGAGAATGGCATTGAAACATGTTAATTATCATATGTGAAATCAATCGCCAGCCCAGGTTTGATGCTCAGGGCTGGGGCACCGGGATGACCCAGAGAGAGGGAATCGGAAGGGAGGAGGGAGGGGGCTTCTGGAAGGGGAACATATGTATACCCAAGGCAGATTCATGTCAATGTATGGCAAAACTAACACAATAAAATAAAGAAAATTAAAAAATAAATGAATAATTAAATAAAATGACTATGATTAATATATTTGATAAGATAGAGAAATAAACGTAGACAGATGAGATGGAAAGTATCACTAGAAAACTTGAATCCAAAAACAAATCAAAATTCTAGATCTTAACAAAATTGTAACTAAAGTTACTAAAAGCAAAATATATACAAGATTTATTTGTGCAATGAAGCATAACAAAACATATGGTAAATCTGAAAATCTGGGGAAAATATGAATACACTAAATATTTTCAGTCATGTGAGAAACAGTAGAAAAGTATTCTTTATCTCAGAGTGAAAAGAATCCTGGAAAAAATAAAAGGAGAAAATAAAGCAGAAGCAATATTTGAAGAACTGAATGTACAAACTTGTCCCAAACTATTGAAAGACATGAGCCTTCACATTCAAGAAAACCTATAAACCATATACAGCATGAAAGAAAAAGAAGAAAAAAAAAAGAAGAGGAGATCAGGGGAGAAGGAGAAGAAGAGCAGATAGAGGAGGAAGAAGGAGAGGAGAAGGGAAAATATCAGGAATTACATCATAATAAGCCAGAAAAAAAAAATCTTGTAAGTAGTCAGATAAAGAAGGAGACATCACTTTCAAAAGAGCAAAAATTAGCACTAATTTAATTGGCCAAGTAAATGGTGAAAGCTAGAAGACAGAGGGATTATTCTGTTAAAGTTTGAAAGAAAATACCTGTTACACTTAAATTCTACTTTCAGTGAAAGCAGTTCTCGAAAGTGAAGATAATTTTTGATTTTAACTGCTATGTAGAGTAGGAGGAGAAGAGGACGACAGAGGATAAGATGGTTGGATGGCATCATCGACTCAATGGACATGAGTTTGAGTAAGCTCTGGGAGTTGGTGATGGACAGGGAGGTCTGGCACGCTGCAGTGCATGGGGTCACAAGGAATGGGACATGACTGGGTGACTGAAATGAACTGAACTATGTAGAGAGTTTCAAGAAACCACTGTTCTCACTCTAACACAGATGGTGAAAGCTAGAGTATCATAGTTGTCTTGACATGTGAGAAAGCTAAGGAAAATAAGAAATCCATATGAATTAAAAGACAGAATGTGGTAATGCCTTTTGAGAGTGAAAAATCATGGCTTGCTTGCATTCTTACTGAAGCAGCAGGAATGGGAAAAATTTACCATGGAATGGGGTAGAAAAAAGAAAAATTAACATTGACTGAGTGTGTCATTGCTCATATTTCAAAATTCCAAAGATCTGTAGCCATAGAGAAAGATTAACTGCCATTTCTTACACTCAGGACTTCGCTGAATGATTGGAAATAATATGGTGAAAATAGAGTGACATAACAAGACAGCAAAACAGTAGAAAATTACTCACAAATATCCTGGACACTTAGCTAATGCAAGACAGCAACTTAGTAAGGGAGCTAACTCATGAGAATCAAAGCTATATATATATATTTCTCTATAGAACATACCTATAAAATGTATACTGCTATTTTTATGTTATATTTATAAAAATTCATTTATTAAAAAAATGATTTTTAAGCACTGTCATGAACTTGAAAGTGCACCATGCTTTTGCATAAAACTCTGTGGAAGAGGGCAAGGGTGGGATGATATGGGAGAATAGCATTGAAACATGTTAATTATCATATGTGAAATCAATCGCCAGCCCAGGGTTGATGCTTGGGGCTGGTGCACCGAGATGACCCAGGGGGAGGGAATCAGGAGGGAGGAGGGAGGGGGTTCTGGAGGGGGAGCATATGTATACCCATGGCGGTTTCATGTCAATGTATGGCAAAACCAACACAATAAAGTAAAGAAAATTTTAAAAAAAAGTAGCATATGATAAGTTATTATGCTTTCCATTTGAGCTTGATATGCAAGCAAAGCTATTCTTTTCATGTTTTTAGTTTAGGGTAGAGTTAGTTTTCATAGATCTAACTGATTTTTCTTTTTCCCTAACTGAATCTTCTTTTTCAGTTTTGAAAATTATGTTACTAATTTGTAGGTAATGTTAATATATGGGCTTATTTATCTTGGCTGCAATTAAAACATAGATTTATTTTCATTCTTTTCACTTGTCAAATCTTGACTACTGAAATGGGGTTCTTAAATTAGTATGATTTTTCATAAAGAATTCTTTCCATTTAGAATGAAGTAAGATGTTTTTTAAAAATCATTAAAATCTCTTTCCAGTTTTTATTTCATGCATTCATCCATTTGAAAATATACTATTATATAAGCCTTTGCCATAGAATGAGGAGCCGTGCAGGATATCTTGACCTTTTGCATTGGTGAAAAAAAAGGAGTATTGAATATTTAAAGTTTCAAAAAATATTAAAATGATGAGGTCAATATTATAAAATATAAATTATATGACGCTTTATACTTTGATTTGGCTTCATCATCAATATGATCACTCCTAAATCATTCTAATATTAAACTGTGAATATGCTAAGTGAGCAGTGGTTGCACGGTGTTGGAGTGGTGAGCAGCTGAGAGGAGCTACCTCACGTCCAAGGTCAAGAGCCATGGTCGTGAGATGATGTCCCACATTCAAGATAAGGAGCAGCAGCTGTACTTTGCTGGAGCAGCCATGAAGAGATACCCCACGTCCAGCATAAGAGAAACCCTAGTAAGACAGCAAGCTCAGAGAGAGGGCATCAGAGGGCAGACAGACTGAAACCACAATCACAGAAAACTAACCAATCTAACTAACATGGGCCACAACTTGTCTAATTCAATGAAATTAAGCCATGCCGTGTAGGGCCACCCAGATGGACAGGTCATGGTAGAGAGTACTTATAAAATGTGGTCCACTGGAGAAGGGAATTTCAAACCACTTCAGTATTCGTGCCTTGAGAACCCTATGAGCAGTAAGAAAAGGCAAAAAGATGTGACACTGAAAGATGAACTCCCCAGGTCGGTAGATGCCCAACATGATACTGGAGATCAATGGAGAAATAACTCCAGTAAGACTGAAGAGATGGAGTCAAAGAAAAAACAACACCCAGTTGTGGATGTCACTGATGATAGAAACAAGATCCAATGCTGTAAAAGCAATATTGCATAGGAACCTGAAATGTTAGGTCCATGAATCAAGGTAAATTGGAAGTGGTCAAACAGGAGATGGCAAGAGTGAACATCAACATTCTAGGTGTCAGCGAACTGAGATGGACTGGAATGGGTGAATTTATTTCAGATGGCCATTACATCTACTACTGTGGGCAAGAATCCCTTAGAAGAAATGGAGTAGCCACCATAGTCAACAAAAGAGTCTGAAATACTTGCAATACAATGCAATACTTGGATGCAATCTCAAAAACTATAGAATTATCTCTGTTCATTTCTGAGGCAAACCATTCTGTATTATGATAATCCAAGTCTATGCCCCAACCAGTAACGCTGAAGAAGCTGAAGTTGAATGATTCTATGAAGACCTACAAGACCTTCTAGAACTAGCACCTAAAAAAGATGTCATTTTCATTCTAGGAGACTGGAATGCAAAAGTAGGAAGTCAAGAAAAACCTGGAGTAACAGGAAAATTTGGCCTTGGAATACAGAATGAAGCAGGGCAACGGCTAATAAAGATTTGCCAAGAGAACGAACTGGTCGTAGCAAACACCCTCTTCCAGCAACACAAGAGATTATACACACAGACATCAACAGATGGCCAACATCAAAATTAGACTGATTAGATTCTTTGCAGCTAAAGATGGAGAACCTCTATACAGTCAGGAAAAACAAGACCAGGAGTTGACTGTGGCTCAAATCATGAACTGCTTATTGCCAAATTCAGACTTAAATTGAAGAAAGTAGGGAAAACCACTATACCATTCAGGTGTGACCTAAATCAAATTCCTTATGATTATACATTGGGAGTGTGAAATAGATTTAAGGGACTAGATCTGACAGACAGAGTACCTGATGAACTATGGACAGAGGTTCATGACATTGTACAGGAGACAGGGATCAAGACCATTCCCCCCAAAAAGAACTGCAAAAAGCAAAATGGCTGTCCAAGGAGGCCTTACAAAGAGTTGTTTAAAGAAGAGAATCAAAAAGCAAAGGAGAAAAGGAAAGACATGTCCATGTGAATGCAGAGTTCCAAAGAATACAAGGAGAGATAAGAAAGCCTTCCTCAGTGACCATTGCAAAGAAATAGAGGAAAACAACAGAATAGAAAGATAGATACATCTTCAAGAAAATTAGAGATACCAAGGGAACATTTCATGCAAAGATGGGCTTGATAAAGGACAGAAATGGTATGGACCTAACAGAAGCAGAAGATATTAAGAAGAGGTGGCAAGAATTCATAGAAGAACTGTACAAGAAAAGATCTTCATGACCCAGATAATCACGATGGTGCAATCACTCACCTAGAGCCAGACATCGTGGAATGTGAAGTCAAGTGGGTCTAAGGAAGCATCACTATGAACAAAGCTAGTGGAGGTGATGGAATTCCAGAATGAACTATTTCAAATCCAAAAAGATGATGCTGTGAAAGTGCTACACTCAATATGTCAGCAAATCTGGAAAACTCAGCAATGGTCACAGGACTGGAAAAGATTGGTTTTCATTCCAATTCTAAAGAAAAGCAATACTAAAGAATGCTCTAATGACTGCATATTTGCACTCATCTCACACGCTAGAAAAGTAATGCCCCAAATTCTCCAAGCCCTGTTTCAGCAATAAGTGAATCGTTAACTTCCAGATGTTCAAGCTGGTTTTAAAAAAGGCAGAGGACCCAGATATCAAATTGCCAACATCCGCTGGATCATTGAAAAAGCAAGAGAGTTCCAGAGAAGCATTTACTTCTGTTTTATTGACTACACCAAAGCCTTTGGCTGTGTGCATCACCTCAAACTGGAAAATTCTGAAAGAGATGGGAATACCAAACTACCTGACCTGCCTCTTGAGAAACCTGTATTCAGGTCAGGAAGCAACAGTTAGAATTGGACATGAAACAACAGGCTGGTTCCAAGTAGGAAAAGGAGTATGTCAAGGCTGTTTATTGTCACCCTGATTATTGAACTTATATGCAGAATACACTATGAGAAACGATGGGCTGGATGAAGTACAAGCCTGGACTCAAGATTGCCAGGAGAAATATCAATAACCTCAGATATGCAGATGACACCACTCTTATGGCAGAAAGTGAAGAAGAACTAAGGAGCCTCTTGATGAAAGTGAAAGAGGAGAGTTGGCTTAAAGCTCAACATTAAGAAAACTAAGATCATGGCATCCAGTCCCATCACTTCATGACAAATAAATGGGGAAACAGTGGCTGACTTTCTTTTGGGGGGCTCCAAAAGTACTGCAGACAGTGACTGCAGCCATGAAACTAAAAGATATGCTTTCTCCTCGGAAGAAAATCAATGACCAACCTAGCATATTAAAAAGCAGAGACATTACTTTGCCAACAAAGGTCTGTCTAGTCAAGGCTATGGTTTCTCCAGGTAGTAGTCATGTATGGATGTGAGAGTTGGCCTGTAAAGAAAGCTGAGCACTGAAGAATTGATGCTTTTGAACTGTAGTGTTGGAGAAGATTTTTGTGAGTCCCTTGGACTGCAAGAAAATCCAATCAGTCCATCTTAAAGGAAACCAGTCCTGAATATTCATTGGAAAGACTGATGCAGTAGCTGAAACTCCAGTACTTTGGCCACCTGATTCAAAAAACTGATTTATTGGAAAAGACCCTGATGCTGTGAAAGATTGAAGGCAGGAGGAGAAGGGGACAACAGAGGATGAGATGGTTGGATGGCATCACTGATTCAATGCTCATGAGTTTGGGTAAACTCTGGAAGTTGGTGATGGACAGGGAGGCCTCATGGGGTCACTGCCCCATGCAGTCCATGGGGTCACAAAGAGTCAGACATGACTGAGCAACTGAACTGAACTATGCCTTGCCATTTTCAGATAGATTTGCCACACGTGCCTGCACTTGAATGTTGCCCTAAGTGAAGAATCCTTTATTCTAGTATCGATGTACATAATAATGAAAGACCTAAAAGTGAAAGTTGTCAGAGATCTCTTATTTGCTAGGGAAATAATTCATTTCACATTCTGAAATAATAGACTCTCATTTCTCTTAATAATGACACTTGAGAATTCATTAAAGTAACAAGTCCACATTGATTGGCAGTCCATGTTGATTACTGAACACAGCACTCTCTGTTCCACTCTTTCATTTGTTCTTGCTTTGTTCTCTTGTCTTTGCCTGGGCAGAAGCTCTATTTCAATATGTCTGTACTTTGAAGATGAAAAAGAAGCTTTACAATATATACTTTTTCTCTTTCAGGAAAAATTTTAAAGTGGGAGCACTGGCAGTATTGTCAATATTTTATCTGTATAGTTTGTTTCCCTCTGATTATACAAACCATTATAGTATAAATGGTTTGCCACTTATACTAAGTCAATCTAGTAAATGAATTGGTTGTGACATAACTGATCTGCAAATGTCAGTAGGGATATGTTGGGGGATAGATTTCCACATTATTAACTACACCACTGATTTAACCATGATAATGGATATTATTTCAAGAGTTGGGAAAGAATATATCAACTCAACTATAGCTGTAACAGACACAACCTCAATTCGTTCAACACTGGCATAAGTCTCATTAATTTTAGCAAAAACTCTTTTCTTCACCTCGAGATACGTTTCTAGTTTCTGTCACAATTTGAATTCAGTCAGATCTGTGATCTTATGTTTCCTACCTCTGATAATGTATACAGGAACATCTTTCCTATCACTGTCTTTGTTTCATCATAAATGATGAAATATCAAACCTGAGAAATATGCATTTACTGTGTGTTTGAGCATCTATTTGAAAATCTCATCTTTTAAAGATAAAGGTGGAATATTTTTGCACATCCCAGTCCTCTGGAGATTCTATGTCTACAATATGCTGACAAGTTAGTGTTCTCTCAAGCAAATCTAGTTCCCTTTCTTCCAAAGTAAATCTAAATGTTTGCAATACGTGTTTCATAATTTTGTACCATGTCAAGCCATACCAAAGAGACAATGGGTTCATGACACTGCTCAACTTTATGTTTTACTACAAATTGTTATAATTTTTATGCTATTGAAATATGTTATATTATAACTGGATTTAAAGTAGCATAAGGGAAAACCACTAGACCATGCAGGTATGACCTAAATCAAATCCCTTATGATTATACAGTGGAAGTGAGAAATGGATTCAAGGGATTAGATATGATGGGCAGAGTGCCTGATGAACTATGGATGGAGGTTCCTGAAATTGTACAGGAGACAAGGATTAAGACCATCCTCATGGAAAAGAAATGCAAAAAAGCAAAATGGCTATCTGAGGAGGCCTTACAAACAGCTGAGAAAAGAAGAGAAGCTAGATGCCCATCAACTGACGAATGGATAAGAAAGCTGTGGTACATATACACAATGGAATATTACTCAGCATTAAAAATAAATTCATTTGAATCAGTTCTACTCAGGTGGACGGAACTTGAGCCCATTATCCAGAGTGAAGTAAGCCAGAAGGAAAAACAACAATGCAGTATACTAACGCATATATATGGAATGTAGAAAGACAGTAACGAGAACCCAGCATGCGAGACAGCAAAAGGAACGCAGATGTATAGAACAGACTCGTGGACTCTGGATGAGAGCAAGGGTGGGATGATATGGGAGAATGGCATTGAAACATGTTAATTATCATATGTCTAATCAATCGCCAGCTCAGGATTGATGCTCGGGGCTGGTGCATCGAGATTTCCCGGGGGGAGGGAGGAGGGATGAAGGAGAGAGGGGGGTTCTGGAGGGGAAGCATATGTAAACCCATGGTGATATCATGTCACTGTATGGCAAAACTAATAAAAAAATGCAAAGTAGAAAAGGAAACATATTCCCATCTGAATGCAGAGTTCCAAAGAATAGCAAGGAGAGATAAGAAAGCCTTCCTCAGCGATCAATGCAAAGAAATAGAGGAAAACAACAGAATGGGGAAGACTAGAGATCACTTCAAGAAAATTAGAGATACCAAGGGAACATTTCATGCAAAGATGGGCTCAATAAATGACAGAAATGGTATGGACCTAACAGAAGTGGAAGATATTAAAAAGAGGTGGCAAGAATTCATAGAAGAAGTGTACAAAAAAGATCTTCACGACCCAGATAATCACAATGGTGTGATCACTCATCTAGAGCCAGACATTCTGGAATGTGAAGTCAAGGGGCCTTAGGAAGCATCACTTCAAACAAAGCTGGTGGAGGTGATGGAATTCCAGTTTAGCTATTTCAAATCCTGAAAGATGATGCTGTGAAATTGCTGTATTCAATATGCCAGCAAATTTGGAAAACTCAGCAATGGCCACAGGACTAGAAAAGGTCAGTTTTCATTCCTATCCCAAAGAAAGGCAATGCCAAAGAATACTCAAATTACTACACAGGTGAACTCATCTCACATACTAGTAAAGTAATGCTCAAAATTCTCCAAGCCAGGCTTCAGCAATTTGTGAACCATGAATGTCCAGATGTTTAAGCTGGTTTTAGGAAAGGCAGAAGAACCTGAGATCAAATTGCCAACATCCGATGGATCATCGAAAAAGTGAGAGAGTTCCAGAAAAATATCTATTTCTGCTTTATTGACTTTCCAAAGCCTTTGACTGTGTGGATCACAATAAACTGTGGAAAATTCTTTAAGAGATGGGAATGCCAGATCATCTGACCTGTCTCTTTAGAAACCTGTATGCACATCAGGAAGCAACAGTTAGAACTGAACATAGACCAAAAGACTGGTTCCTAATAGAAAAAGGAGTACGTCAAGGCTGTATATTGTCACCCTGTTTATTTAACTTATGTGGAGAGTACATCATGAGAAACACTGGGCTGGAGGAATCACGAGCTGAAATCAAGATTGCCAGGAGAAATATCAATAACCTCAGATAAGCAGACGACACCACTCTTATGGCAGAAAGTGAAGAGGAACTAAAGAGCCTCTTGATGAAAGTGAAAGAGGAGAGTGAAAAAGGTGGCTTAAAGCTCAACATCCAGAAAACTAAGATCATGGCATCTGGTCCCAGCACTTCATGACAAATAGATGGGGAAACAATGGAAACTGCATCAGATTTTATCTCTCTGGGCTCCAAAATCACTGCATATGTTGATTGCAGCCATGAAATTAAAAGACTCTTACTCCATGAAGGAAAGTTATGACCAACCTAGATAGCATATTGAAAAGCAGAGACATTACCAACAAAGGTCCATCTAGTCAAGCCTACGGTTTTTCCAGTAGTCATGTATGGATGTGAGAGTTGGACTGTGAAGAAACCTGAGTGCCAAAGAACTGATGCTTTTGAACTGTGGTGTTGGAGAAGACTCTTGAGAGTCCCTTAGACTGCAAGGAGATCCAACAGTCCATCCTAAAGGAGATCAGACCTGGGTGTTCATTGGAAGGACTGATGTTGAAGCTGAAACTCCAATACTTTGGCCACCTCATGCAAAGAGTTGACTCATTGGAAAAGACCCTAATCTGGGAAGGATTTGGGGCAGGAGGAGAAGGGGATGATAGAGGATGAGATGGCTGAATGGCACTACCGACACGATGGACATGGGTTTGGGTAGACTCCAGGAGTTGGTGATTGACAGGGAAGCCTGGCATGCTGTAGTTCCTGGGATCTCAAAGAGTCGGACATGACTGAGTTGCTAAACTGAACTGAATAATTATAATTCATATTGCCTGAGTTCTAATCTTAGCTTTGTCATTTAATAGCTATGTGATCTTGAGCAAGATAATAGATCCTTCTTTGTCTCAGTTTCTTTGGGAATAATATTTACATAAAGGTATAGAATTTAGAAGATTCTCTGGCACATGTTTATGTTTCAAAAAATGGTAGTCATCGTTATAATCATTTTTGTTGCTGCTGCTCTTGTTACTATTTAAGTACTCTGGGTCCATGTGCTTTGGGTAAATAAGAAGAATAACTTAAAACTATGTAGAAAATCTTCTGAAGCATCTAGAAAAATATTCATCATCCCTCTCCAGAGCAGAAGCAGATCTTTGCAGCTTAATTCCTTTGTACTCTGGTAATGAGTTGTCAAATGGTAATGTAATTTCTATTTTTTATTGCTTTTTCATTTATGCCCCTTAAATGTACATAAGGAAATTTAGAACTTTGTGTATAAGATTTTACTATGTACATTTCAACAATTCTAATAATACTTGGCAAAAATTTCAAAATTATATTTTGGCAATTTTCACAATCTTGGACTCAACCAGAACTTGAAGCTTTTTCAGAAGGAATATTTTCATTATGGATAATGAATATGTTTTCTCCTTGATAAGTTTGGATACAAAGTAATATGTGTTTGATATTAATGCCTATAATTCTCAGTATTTTCTAGTTTCAAATTCTTGTAATATACAATCTCTCCAAAAAGCCTTAGGTGGAATTTAAATAGCTTCATTCAGGGTTGGATTGCATTGCAATGCTGGGGGAGGGGGCGGGATTTTTGAAAATAATTTAATATGGCTCTTTAGGGGAGAAGTGGGACCGGTTGGTAGACATGTTAGCGTCGTCTGTCTGGCAATAAAATAGACTTATGAGACAATATAATTCAAGACTCTGAGCTTTTCAAACATTTGCTAAGAACATGCAGAGAAATCAAAGGATAAATCTATATAACTTCTAAATTTTCTTTTCCTTTTTATGTGTTAAGATTCTTACTGCATACAAATATTTAGAAAGATACTTGAATATGCTTTCTTTGCCCTCCCATCAAATAATTTGGTGACATCCTTTTGAGATAACTCTGTTTATAGTTAAGCATCATTTAAAATCACTGGGTGATGATAACTTAGCTAAAAATCAAGCCCAACTTTGGTCACAGGGGCAAGATTCTAGCTAGTTTTCAAGTGAAAGTGATAATGTTAGTCACTCAGTCATGTCTGACTGTTTGTGACTCCATGGTCTGTTAATGGGATTCTCCAGGCAAGAATAGTAGAGTGGATTGCCATTCCCTTCTCCAGGCGATCTTTCTGACGCAGGGATTGAACCTGGGTCTCCTGCTTTGCAGGCAGATTCTAAATTATCACTTAAAGTGCCTGAATATGGCCCAAATACACTCTTTATCTTGCTGTTTTTACCATTCAAAGAGGTGATACATTTTTGGCTCAGTTTTATTATCACATCTGTAGTGAAAGGAAATACCAACAATCTCATGAAAAAGACAGAAAGAGATGTTTAATTTTATATCACATAAATGTTTAGTTTTTTTTTTAATCTGTAAATTCTTATTACAATAGGAATCCTTCCACTTTGAAGTTGTTAGATTAGACAATACTTGTTTGTGTTCCTGAGAAGCAGATCCTGAAGAGATTTGAGGTAGAGTGGCTTCTCTTGGAGGTACAATAAACACTGAAGTGATGTTGTAAGTGAAACAAGAGTGAGTAAGAAGGTCATGAGAAAAGGTATATTTTAACTTCATAAGAAATAGGTATATTTACATGTATGTGTAGTCACCATGCTTTCTGCAGTTTAATTCATCTGTTCACAGTTTCATCTATAATTATTAGTAAAAGTGATAGATAATAGAAAAAAGTGGAAGGATATCATGCAAACAACCACCACTTATCATTAGACATTTGTCTTCAGAAACCAATAGTGTTGAGGGAAGAATTGCTTTTTGACTTTAGAATATATTTTCAGTAATGGCATAACTTCTGACTGAGTATTGTGAGAGTGTGGATTACTTGATATGGGGAATGACATCTATGAAGTCGTAACTAAGGACTTCAGGAGAGAGTGACAGTGAGAGTCTCAAAATATCACTGATAAATGGCTAAGTCATCAAAACAATTTACCTCAAGTTACACTGATCAGGAAAGACTAATTCTGAGCTACATATTATGCAAATCAGAAAATAAGCCAATATATTTTGTCAGGCCAATATTTCCTAGTGAAAATTTGCCCAGGGTTGTGGTTCTCAATGAGAGGGTCTGTTTGCCCCTGAGAAAAGCTTGGTAAACCCCTTCAGTATCATTGTCTTGAGGACCCCATGAACAGTATGAAAAGGCATAAAGACAGGACACTGAAAGATGAACTCCCCAAGGGTAGGTGCTACTGGAGATCAGTGGAGAAATAACTCCAGAAAGAAAGAAGAGATGGAGCCAAAGCAAAAACAACACCCAATTGTGGATGTGACTGTTGATGGAGGTAAAGTCCGATGCTGTAAAGAGCAATATTGTCTAGGAACCTGGAAAGTTAGGTCCATGAATCAAAGCAAATTGAAAGTGATCAAACAGGAGATAGCAAGAGTGAACATCAAAATTTTAGGAATCAGCAAAATAACATGGTCTGGAATGGGTGAATTTAACTCAATGATCATTACATCTAATACTGTGGGCAAGAATCCCTTAGAAGAAATGGAGTAGCCATCATAGTCAACAAAAGAGACAAAAACACAGTACTTGGATGCAATCTCAAAAATGACAGGATGATCTCTGTTGGTATTCAAGGCAAACCATTCAATATCACAGTAATTCAAGTCTATGCCCTGACCAGTAATGCTGAAGAAGCTGAAGTTGAATGGCTCTATGAAGACCTACAAGACCTTCTAGAACTAACATACAAAAAACATGTCCTCTTAATTATAAGGGACTGGAACACAGAAGTAGGCAGTCAGGAAATACCTGGAGTAACAGGCAAATTTGGCCTTGGAGTACAGAATGAAGCAGGGCAAAGGCTAATAGAGTTTTGCCAAGAGAATGCACTGGACATAGAAAACACCCTCTTCCAACAACACAAGAGAAGACTCTACACAAGGACATCACCAGATGGCAAATACTGAAAACAGATAGATTATATTCTTTGCAACCAAAGATGGATAAGCTCTATAGATTCAGCCAAAGCAAGACCAGGAGCTGACTATGGCTCAGATCATGAACGACATATTGCCAAATTGAGATTTAAATAGGGAAAACCTCTAGAGCATTCAGGAATGACCTAAATCACATCCCTTAGGATTATACAGTGGAAGTAATGAATAGATTCGAAGGGTTAGATCTGATAGACAGAGTGCCTGAAGAAAAATGGACAGAGGTTCATGACATTGTACAGGAGGCAGTGATCAAGACTATCCCCAAGAATAAAAAATGCAAATATGCAACATGGTTGTCTGAGGAGACCTTGCAAATAGCTATGAAAAGAAGAGAAGCAAAAGGCAAAGGACAAAAGGAAAGATACACCCAGTAGCATTCCACTTGAATTCCAGTAGAGCTATTTCAAATCCTAAAAGATGATGCTATGAAAGTGCTGCAGTCAATATGACAGCAAATTTCTAAAACTCAGCAGTGGCCACAGGACTGGAAAAAGTCAATTTTCATTCCAATCCCAAAGAAAGGCAATGCCAAAAACTGTTCAAACTACCACACAATGGCATTCATCTCACATGCTAACAAAGTAATGCTAAAAATTCTCCAAGTCAGGCTTCAACAGTACTTGAACCATGCACTTCCAGATGCTCAAGCTAGATTTAGAAAATACAGAAGAACCAGAGATCAAATTGCCAACATCTATTGGATCATCAAAAAAGCAAGAGACTTCCAGAAAAACATGTACTCCTGCTTTATTGACTATGCCAAAGCCTTTGTGTGGACCACAACAAACTGTGGAAAATTCTTAAAGAGATGGAAATACCAGACCATCTCACCTGCCTCCTTAGAAATCTGTATGCGGGTTAGGAAGCAACAGGTAGAATTGGCAATGGAACAACAGACTAGTTTCAAATTGGGAAAGGAGTACGTCAAGGCTGTGTATTGTCATCCTGCTTATTGAACTTATATGCAGAGTACATGATGAGAAACACTGAGCTGGATGAAGAACAAGCTGGAATCAAGATTGCTGGGAGAAATATCAGTTACCTCAGATATGCAGATGACACCACCCTTGCGAAAGAAAATGAAGAACTAAAGAGCCTCTTGATGAAAGTGAAAGAGAAGAGTGAAAACGTTGGCTTAAAGCTCAACATTCAGAAAGCAAAGATAATGGCATCTGGTCCCATCACTTCATGGCAAATAGATGGGGAAACAATGGAAACAGTGGGTGACTTTATTTTGTTGGGCTCCAAAATCACTGTAGATTGTGACTGCAGTCATGAAATTAAAAGATGCTTGCTCCTTGGAAGAAAAGTTATACCAATCTAGACAGCATATTAAAAAGCAGAGACATAACTTTCTCAACAAAGATCCATCTATTCAAAGCTATACTTTTTTCCAGTAGTTATGTATGGATGTGAGAGTTGGACTATAAAGAAAGCTAAGCGCCAATAAATAGATGCTTTTGAATTGTGTTGTTGGAGAAGACTCTTGAGACTCCCTTGGACTACAAGGAAATCCAACCACTCCATCCTACAGGACATCAGTCCTGAATATTTATTGGAAGGTCAGATGCTTAAGCTGAAATTCCAATACTTTGGCTACCTGATGCAAATAACTGACTTATTAGAAAAGACTCTGATGCTGGGAAAGATTGAGAGTGGGACTAGAAGGGGACAATGGAAGATGAGATGGTTTGATGGCATCACCAACTCAATGGACATGAGTTTGAGTAAACTCTGGTTGTTGGTGACGGACAGGGAGGCCTGGCGTCCTGCAGTCCATTGGGTCACAAAAAGTTGGATATGACTGAACGACTGAACTGAACTGAGGGTTTTGGGTTGTCACAGCTTAACAGAATGCTATTGGCACTGATGAACAGAAGCCAGAGATGCTTCAATCATTCTACAATGCAAAGGAGAGACACTAACAATAAAGAATGATCTGGCCAAAGATGCTGGTAGAATCAAAGTTGAGAAATACTGACCTATAAATAAAGATTTAATTGGAGCAATTTCAGCCTTGGACACTTGAAGTCTGGAATTAACAATCTACTGAAAATGGGCAGTGACTATTGGGATGAGAAAAGCTTGTTTTTGTTTTTGTGTGTTTTGTATTTTCTTACTACATGGGCTAATAATTATTAGTATCTCCAAGAGAATTGAGCAGGGAGTTTTAGATTGTTGGAAATCCTGGCTAGGTTGATTGAACACTAGCTTTTTTATGAGAGCTTAAGTACTAAGAAATAAAATTTCTGAACCTTGTATCAATCAATTCAGACAAATAAAAGAGAAACAATAAGTATACAGATATATCCTGTAAATATTTCAAAATTATATTATAGAACAATGTATATATATATTTTCAATACTAATGAAATACTAGGCAAGTTGTGGAGAGAGTGACACATAGAGATATTCTTTTAAAATATTATTTCTCCATGTTTTCTAGTGAAATTTTAAATATGAGAAGTCTCAATGAATTATATTATTGAAATGCAGTCTTGCTTCCAGTTTACAAAACTGCATTAGGATGTAACAATAATAATGATTTTCCACATAATTCTGGGAAAATATCATATGATCTCTCAAAAATTAACAAATATTAATAAAATGCCTCTAGTATTTTTATATGAAAAATAGTTTCACTGTTGATTTGTAGAATGTAGTTACCACTTATTTTAAAATTAAGTGATAATCACAGCAAAGCTCTAAGCCTAATTTGCACTATTGATTTCCTAGTTAAATTGTATATGTCTTTTTTTCTGAGTTTTTCACTTCAAGAAGCATAACTTAGCATATATTATTAAATGTGCACCAACTAGTATTGTTTGTTATAGGATGTACTGAAAGAAGGATAAGCTCTGGATTAGGTATTCTGAGTCCACGATCTGAGAAAGCGCTTGAGGGGTCTTTGCCTCAAAATTTAAATGAAAATTCTCTATTTGTGTGTAATTCTATCTTCATGAAGAAGTTTTATAGCATTGTGACAAGGTTCATGGACTGAGTATTTGTATCTATTACACCAGAGAAAAGTGAGAAAGGGCTTAGATCAGTCAGAAACTCTAATTCTCTCCCTTTTCTACAGGAAAATATAGAATTAAAGTTGTCATATCCCCTACTGCAACAGAGAACAAGAAAGGTGAAAAATTTTTGTCACTCTAGGCTTATAACAAATATCCAGTTTTTCAAAAAACTCACATTTTCAAATACTTTTAATTCTCTTTAAAATGAAAATCAACAGAAACTATAGTTTTAAGATATCTCTACCCACTGCTCTGGAAGGTTTCAGAATAAACACACACACAGACAAAATTTTAATAAGCCCAATTTAAAAAGCAATATTATATATATAAAACTTTAAAGGTACAAACCACACCATCTAGACACTGCTGTCATTCAGTGGCTCAGTGGTGTCCAACTCTTTGTGACCCCATGGACTGCAGCACACCAGGCTTCCCTGTCCATCACCATCGCCCTGAGTGTGCTCAAACTCATGTCCATTGACTCTTTGATGACACCCAACCATCTCATCCTTTGTTGTCCCCTTCTCCTCTTGCCCTCCATCTTTCAGCATTGCGGTCTTTTCTAATAAGTTGGCTCTTCTCATCATGTGGCCAATGTATTGGAGGAGCTTCAGCTTCAACATCAGTCCTTCCAATGAATCTTCAGGATTGATTTCCTGTAGGATGGACTGGTTGGATCTCCTTGCAGTCCAAGGAACTCTCAGAAGCCTTCTCCAACACCACAGTTCAAAAGGATCAATTCTGCATTGCTCAGCCTTCTTTATGGCCCAACACATACATATGTGACTACCGGAAAAAACAGTTTTGACTAGTCGACGCAGTAATGTCTCTGCATTTTAATTCACTGTCTAGGTTTGTCATAGCTTTCCTTCCAAGATGCTGCTGCTGCTGCTGCTGCTAACTCTCTTCAGTCTTGACTCTCTGCCACACCATAGACGGAAGCCCACCAGGTTCCCCCGTCCCTGGGATTCTCCAGGCAAGAACACTGGAGTAGGTTGCCATTTCCTTCTCCAAAGCATGGAAATGAAAAGTGAAAGTCAAGTTGCTCAGTCGTGTCTGACTCTTAGCGACCCCATGGACTACAGCCTATCAGACTCCTCCGTCCATGGGATTTTCCAGGCAAGAGTACTGGAGTGGGGTGCCATTGCCTTCTCCAAGCATCTTTAAATTTTGCTGCTTGCCATCACCATCTGCAGTGATTTTGGAGCCCAAGAAAATAAAGTTTGTCACTGTTTCCATTGTCTCCCATCTATTTGCCATGAAATGATGGGACCAGATGTCATGATCTTTGTTTTTTGTACGTTGAGTTTTAAACCAGCTTTTTCACTCTCCTCTTCATCAAGAGACTCTTTAATTCCCCTTGTCTTTCTGAAGTTGTAATCAGTGTATATTAACCTATTGTAGTCTCTATCTGTGCAACAGTTTTTAAAAAGATTAAAAAAATATTATTCTATGATTCTTTTTCTCAATTTTTATTTAAGAATGTTCAATTTATTTCATTTAAAGCATTCCTGTAGCAATCTGTTTGGATTTCTGGTACAGTTATCATGTCATTATGAATTTCATTATGATTAACAGTAATGTTTCTTTCTTCCATAAGAGATTATCCTCATGCAATCAGATATGTTTTCCTTTTCAAGTTTTGTTGATGTTGTTGTTGTTGTCTATCAGAGTAGAAGTATTTAGTGCTCAAATATAAAGTGCTCAAAAACTATTAAACTTGTATACCCTATTAGTGTTTCAAATTTGGTCAAAATAGTTATTTGAGAAAAACAGAATATAACACAAAATCACTTTGTTAGATATTAAAAAGAGTCTACTTGGTTAGAGATGCAAATTTATAATCCAGTATGGAGGAACAGTCAGATCCTAAAATATATGATATACGTAGGAATAAATACATAGGAAGACTATATAGTGTTTCAAAGGAAGGTCTCCTTATATTCGGTAAGTTAGAATTCAACTCAAGCATGAAGATATGTTTGGGAAAAGGGAATATTGTGACAAGTAATTGATTTATAATCACACTAATAACTTTGTTACTTAGAAAAAAATTTTCGGGCCTAGAATGGTTGTAACTGGAAAAGTGACAAATTCTATTTTAGTTTTCTTTTTTCTTGATTCTTCTCTTTTTGCAATGATAATTGTGTTACAAGTACAATGTAAAAATAACCATATATTGTAGACCAATGAGCTAAGTTAACAATATGTGTGTTTAGTCAATTTTGCTTTTACAATACATACATTCTAATCATTTGTAATAGTGAAATTTTGCAAACTTAAATTAGAGTTGAATCTCAATGTAAATTTATTTTCCCATGTGCAAAACTTAACTGGGATAAAACAAGATTCACAGGCAAAATGTCCGTGTGCCAACTACAGATTTACAGAACATTCTGAACTTGACTAAGGAAGACTAAATAAAAAAACAATTTATATAATTCTTTGATAACTATTCCAGAGCCTGCCCAGGCACTGCAGCTTATTAGCAGGTGTTACATTACCCCAGCCAGCTGTCAATACCTGCTGTCACCACTGTACATGCAAAACATGCAAAGAAATAGAGTAAATATACTCCCCTGATATCCTTCACCATTATGTTTTGAAGTTAGAAAATATAAACTTTGCTTATTTATAATCTTTTTTCTGATTCATCATTCTAAAAGGAGTTATACAAAATGCATATTTTAAAGCTGATTTTTCTAATTATTATTTTAATAAAACTGGAAAAGTTAACTTTAAGAAATAGCTAGAAATATGATCATTGCTATGTAAATAAAACGTTTAATGCGTTTTTGCACAAGTTAAATTATGGGGGAAATTTCCATGAAATTGCACTTATTTTCACAGTATGGTTTGCTTTTTTTCAGTTACACGTTTTTCTTTGATCTCGATGTCATTTACAAGACCACAAGTCAACACTCCTTCTCAACTTTGTCTTTCATGAATTCTCTATACTGAATATCTATGGCATAAATATACTGAGAAATAGAACTCTGATGAATTTGTTGTCCCTCTAGAAAGTTAAGGTAAAAAAAAAAATCAAGATCTAAAGCTTTCTAGATTTTATTGCTTTAAAACTGACTCACATGTTACTAAGCTGGCTCATTTTTCTGAAGCTATTTTCACCTTAGATATCCCATGAAGTGTTTATCTTTGAGTTTTCTTTGCAGTGGGCACATGCACAACCTTTCCAAACTCCTTACTCAAAAGTTCAAGTGAACATTATGTTTATTCTTATTCAGTTGATCAATTTTCTCCAAATCATATTTTTAAGTTCATGTCTACCACAAGAACAGATTTGAAAGTGATATTCCTAGAAGCGATGGCTTCATATTCAAAAGCAATTTCTTTGCACAAATTCTGACTCATGAGAGTCAAGTCCTCTGTGACTGGTCACACACAACACAGACGCTCAATAATAATACCTGAATAGAATGTATTTCAGGGACAAATCTTCTTAATAAATAATCAATTGTACTTCCAAGGTCAGTCTTTTTCAGTGTCAGATTTTTTCTCTGAGGGGTTCTATTATATCAGACCAGTTTCCAATGAGAACAAAAAATAGTCTGTTAAGTATTCTGAGTTCTATTACATTCTCTATCTGGTAATCTGATTTGAGACTTATGTAATAATAATCTGGAAAAGTTTTAAAACTACTTTTTCCTTTTTATCCTCCCCCAGGGCTTGAAAAATAAGTAGACTTTTAAATGATAATTTACTTCCTCTTAGGTTAAAAATAAATACATAAGATTAACAGATAAACATAATATATTCAGATCTTTCCCTCTAAGTTGAAGTTTCAAGTTCTAAGAGTTTGAAATCAAAGTTATTACAAAAAATCTCCTTTACCAGTTTAGATGGGTGAAAATGCTATCTTATACTTTCAAGAGTGTTCTCTAGCACCACAGTTTGAAACACCAATTTTTTTGTGCTCAGTCTTCTTTATGGTCCAGCTCTTGCATCCATACATGACTACTGGAAAAAACATAGATTTGACTATATGGACCTTTATCCACAAAGTGATTTCTCTGCATTTCAGTATGCTGTCTAGATTTGTCATAACTTTCCTTTCAAGGAGGAAGTGTCTTTTAATTTTGTGGCAACAGTCAGCATCTGCAGTGATTTTGGAGTACAAGAAAACAAAACTATGCAAGTTAAATCAACCTGGAAGGGGCCTTGAAAAGTAGAAGCCAAGGGAGATTTAAGAACTAGTTTTGATCTTGTAAGCGTTTTTCAAGTTACACATAGTTTGGGTTGCTAAAGGTAGAAGCATCACAGACTTGAGGTTTATGAACACAACATCCATCTGAATCATTGGCTGATTACTAAACTATGCAGAGATAGGTATAAGTCCTACTGCTCCCTAGCAAAAAAAGAAAAAGCTGAGTAAATATAACTACAGCTGCACACCATAGGGGAATCTGATTATATCATTTAATTTCTGACAAGAGACTAAAAAAATTAAGAACACTTAGATAAATAAAATTGAATCCAGAGTTTCTACAAAAGTATCCAAGTTGAAACAAAATTTCAAGATATTTAAAATAAGATGTAAAACAAAACCAAATAAAAAACAACCATAAAACATAACTGAAACAATCATATCTGTCCATATGTTGGCATTACTAAATAAAGATTTCAAAGTAAATTTATATGTCAAAAAATTAAAGAAAATAGTTTCAAATATTTAAAGGAAAATATGATAGCAATGGGAAGAGAAATAGAGACTCGAGAGAGAGACATGGAAAGTATAAAAAGAAAAAAGTGGAAGTTTGAACATAAAAATTATAGCAATTAAAATGAAAAACTCAATAGATGACTTCATCCACAAATTTGAAATGGAACATGGGAATATATAATATAGAAGGTAAATTAGTGGAAATTATCCATTTCAAAGAATAATGACAACAAAGATTGAAATAAAATTAATATCACCTTAGAGATCTTTGGAACATTTTCACACATTTCAACATACATATAATGAGTGTCTCAGGAAGAGTGGAGAGAGAAATGGAGAAAAAATAGGGAAATAATGGCCAAAAATTATTTCTTATATTTGATGAAAACTCTAACTTACAGACCACACACAGACACTTAGTAGTTAACTGCTTAAATTCAAAGACAATGAAAAGTTCTTCGTGTAGTAAGAAAAAAATGATTGCACACACAGAAAAATGGAAACAATGTTTGATTTCTCATCAGAATATTGGAAACTAGTAGACACTTGAAAGAAATGTTTAATGTGCTGATGGTTGAAGAAAAAATATAACTATCTTTAATGCAGACAATAATAATTAACCTAGGGTTAAGGTTAAAGTCATTAGAACAAATAAATAAATTTAGCAGTGTTTCAGGATTATAAGATCAATAACCCTAAATCATTTGTATTTTTGCATATTAACAAAATAAGCTTGATAATGAATTTAAACATAACATCATTTTAAATAGTATCCAAAGGAAATAAGATATTTTGGCATATATTTAATGAAAGTATAGAAAGCTCTATACACTGAGTAGTATGAAACATTGCTGATAGAATTTTTAAAAGGCAAACAATTGTAGATTATATGGCTGATGGCATCACCGACTCGACGGACATGGGTTTGAGTAAGCTCCGGGAGTTGGTAATGGACAGGGAAGTCTGGTATCCTGCAGTCCATGGGGTTGCAAAGAGTCAAACACGACTGAGTGACTGAACTGAACTGAATAATATTCACAAATTGGAAGAATCAAAATGCAAAATAGTTAATTCTCCCCAAATTGTTCTATAGATTTAACATAAACCCTAAGAAAATTCTAGTAGCCATTTCTGCTTTTTTTGATGGCAGGTGAGTAGAGTAGGAGAGTTGACATTTGCAAGCTGAGCTTCAAACATAAAAAGTGTGAAGAACTTAAAGTAAACAATTTGGGAAAATAAAATATCATTGAGGAGGACAAACACTCTTTGATTTCTGTTTCCTATAAAAGCTAAAGTCATCAAAAGTGGTTAGTACTGCCATAAGGACAAACATGCAGTTCAATAAAATAAAGAGTCCAAAATGGCCTTCACATATATGGTCAAATGGTTTTGGACAAAAGTGCCTTGGTAATTAAACTAGATAAAAATATTCTTTTCAACAAATGAGACAATAATATTTACACATCCGTATGAAAACAAGCAAACAAAAAAAGCAACCCATACACACATTAATCCCTGCCCCATGTCATACAAAAAAATCAATTTAAAATGAAATTTAGACTTTAATGGACTTCCCTGATGGCTCAGACTGTAAATAATTTTCTTGCAATGCAGAAAACTGAGTGGATAAGATCCCTTGAAGAAGGGAATGGCTACCAGCTATAGTATTCTTGCCTGGAGAATTCCATGGGCAGAGGAGTCTCGCAAGCTATAGTCCACGGAGTCGCAAAGAGTTAGACATGACTGAGCAACTCTTTCACTTTCTTAGACTTAAATGTAGGAAGTAGAAATATACTTTTTTATAAGGAAATATAATATAAAAAAATATTTGTAAATAAATGTAAAGTTATACTATGTTTATGGATGTAAAAACTCAACAGTAAGATGTCATTGGTTCCCCTATTGATCTTTAAACTCAAAACAACCCTGGTTAATATTTAAGAAAACTTTTTATTTTTTCTTGAGAACTTCGAAGACTAATTCTACAACTTTTTATGAAAATATAAAGAAGCAACAAATGACCAAATAAAATTTTTAAAAAGAAAAATGTGGGGACTTTCACAATCTTTCACATTTATTAAAACTATTGTAACCAAAATAGTGTGGGATAGGTATATAGTCAGATAGATCATGTAGAATGCAGTGATCATAAATGTATGGTCAATTAAATTTTCAAAAAGTTGCCAAGGCAAGTCAGGGAATTATTTTTTTTTAATGGTGCTGGAATAATTGGATAGCTTTCTGAAAAATGGGAATGTCAACCACTAACTTTAACCCCATAAAAATTAACTTGTAGCAAATTCCTTACCTGCATATCCTATGCTGTTCACTGTCAACTGTACTTTGTAAAACATCTTGACACACACAAAAATAGTTTTTTAAACCTATTTATAACAGCCATTTCATTCCTAGGTATTTATCCAAGCAATTGAAAGCAAGTATTTATCCAAGAGACTGAAAGCATAAGCTCATACAAAGAGTTGCACGCAGATGTCATAGCAGCGTTAACTGTAATAGCTAAAAGCTAGAAAGAACCCTACAGGCCACTAAGAGGTGAATGAATAACTTACCACAGTGTGGAAACATTTCAAAACAATTTCATGAAGTGGAAGACACCAGACTAAAAGAGTATATAGGAAAATGATTCAAAATATATGAAATTCTAGAAATTACAAAATAAATTCACAGTTTTAAAAGTCAAATCAATGTTGGCTCGGGAACAGAGGAATTGGACAAGGAGGCTGCTGCTGCTGCTACTAAGTCGCCTCACTCATGTCCAACTCTGTGCGACCCCATAGATGGCAGCCCACCAGGCTCCGCCGTTCCTGGGATTCTCTAGGCAAGAACACTGGAGTGGGTTGCCATTTCCTTGGAGAGAGAGGAATGGATATCAAACAGGCATAAGGAAACTTGTGGGCGATCTCTATACTCATTACCTTGATAGTGCTGATGATTTGTTGTGTGTATGTAAAATAAAACATTACATATATACAACATGTTTGATTTAATGCACAGCAACTATAGCTTTAGAAACTGGTGAAAAGCAGGAAAATGATGAGGAGGATAAGGATGATGATAAATTGTTTCAGAACAGCAATCATTGAATCACTGGCTTTAATCACTAAAAAAATAAATAAAAAATTCAAAAAAAAACCTTCCTCCATGTAAACTTTCTTACATAAATAGTCTGAAACATATTCACAAACCACACTAGCTAAAGTTAACAAAATGCTTCTCAAATGTCTACTAGGCTGAAGTATCATTGATTTATGAACAGGCCATGGTTTATTGAAATGATTGATACATGTGGGTGTGGTTTGCATCCAGGTCTGGAAAATAAGCTCTTTATGCTATATAGTTTTCTAAGGTATCTCTATTTGATTCATCATATGTCATCATACAGACAATCCTATACATTCAGATCATGTTATAATTTCTGTTATTAATATGTTGGTGGCAAAATCAAGTGTTTCAGTTATAATAAATGAGGTGGTCTCAATTAACTTTGGCTTTCATCTTATTCCAAATCCTATGTTCCTTTCATCATAAAATTCTATATATATGCATTAGGAACCATAGACACTTACAATATTCAATTTAATAATAATAATATAACACTAAAGAATAGTCAGTGTGAGGAAAGAGCAACAGATGTTACATATTGCTGCCCAGAGAGAGTGAGGGTTGAACCAAATCCTGAAGGAATGACCTAGGATAGATTTGTTGTCAAGAGTTACACAGTGTTTGGATCATTAAATAGGATTTCATTAAATAGGTGTTGAATGGAAGATGTTTCAGTAGTCTGAGAATCTGATGGGCAAAGTCATAAGATGAAGAGAAAGAATAGTTAAGCTTTTTGTGGAGCTGCTAGTAAGAAGCTTGACTAAATAAAAGAGAACCATTAAGTGGGGACAGTAGAACACCACTTCAGAGATCTGGGGAAAGGATAGAGAGAGAAGTTTACTAAAAAAAGGTTCAGAAACATGTATTACTCTTGAAACAGAGTTACAGTGGTTTAGGGTTTAATAGCCTAAATACCAGAGCTGACTGTATCTATGTCAAATCTTGTTTTTACTGTTGTTAAAAGTGAAGAATTTTGTTTCCTCTCCAATGTCTCAGTTTCTCCACAGGAGAATAGAAGTAGCAACAAGACTTCCCTCATTTTAAGAATATAGGTGTTATAATATCCAATAAAGCAATGACTGGAATACAGTTAGCATCATATAATGGCTGATGTTAATGAATAGAAGAAAAAAAACACACACCAGAGTTCTATAATGCCTGATGTACTGATTGCATACAATAAGTTGTCATTAAATTGTTTGAAACACAAGTTTTTGATTTTTCTTTCAGATAATGTACTAATATTAAATACTGGCTTTCCTAAAGTTATTTCATTGTGGGTCCTGGTAACTCTAAAGGGTTATTGACATTGCTTATACTTCAGGCACCTATCATTGTGTGGGAACACATATTACTGCTGCCAGACTAGTTTCAAAGCAAGAAAACAATTTTTCACCAAAGGGTCTACAATTTAATATTGCCTAAGGTGTAAATGCTGGTGGTGTATGGCAGTGATTTTAAAGGTATTTTATCATTTAATTGGCCTTTTCTTCTCTTTTAAAAATTCAGTGCAGATTAAAGTAGTCATTACAGTTTCAATGGAACAAAAGAGTTATCTTCAAAACATGTCACAACCACCTGGGAAAGCTGGTAATAAGAAGCTGCTAATAAGGACCTACTAATAAGCCACTCAAAGGTACCTCAAAATAACCCTTCCATGAACTTCTTCATCCTGCAATCCAACCTGCTCACATCAAAGGGAAAAAACACAGAACAGTATTGCATATTGATTATAACCTGCTTGTCTCCTGTGGGAATCTTTTGTTTTCCACAGTTTGAGAAGCTTTATGTGTGTGAAAGAAGGAAAATAGCTTGAGTAATGAAATGTGAGTCCAATTATTAACAGAATGTGTCTATCTTACTTCATGGGCTGTAAGAGATGAAGCAATGCTTTTATTATTGTCCTTTTTCTTCTCTTTATTTCATTCTTTCTTTTTTAAAACAGAGACCTGAATTTGGTAGATTATTATTTGTGAATCCATGCTATAGTATGCATTTCAACTAAAATCTCATTTGTAATGAATCTTCCTAGATGATATCCAAAGTTGAAAAACACTAATTGATTTGACTATTCATTGGATATTAGATATATGGAGGCCTAGAAACTAGTTTTCTCATCATTTTCATTCAAGAAAATCATGCTTGTAACCCATTCTCAGCTGTGTATTTTGGATGAAAAATTTCACAAGTCTTCTGATGGGAAAGGTTTATATAAATAGTGTCTCTTACATCAAGCCATTATTTTTTACTTGTATGAATAGAAAGATGATTATGGGAGGGGAACCAAGATGGTGGAGGAATAGGACAGGGAGACCACTCTCTCCCCAATAAATACACTAAAAGAACTTTTAAAGACCGTGCAAACTCCATAAAACAGGATCTACACTGTTGGTGGGAATGCAAACTAGTACAGCCACTATGGAAAACAGTGTGGAGGTTCCTTAAAAAGCTGCAAATAGACCTGCCATATGACCCGGCAATCCCACTGCTGGGCATATACAC
>ML661935.1:2498210-2521183 GCA_007570785.1 Antilocapra americana
TTTCTAACACCATACACAAAGATAAACTCAAACTGGATCAAAGATCTAAGCATAAGACCAGAAACTATAAAACTCCTAGAGGATAACATAGGCAAAACACTCTCTGACATAACCCAACGCAGGATACTCCATGACCCACCTCCCAGAATATTGGAAATAAAAGCACGAATAAACAAACTGATCCTAATTAAAATTAAAAGCTTCTGCACAGCAAAGGAAACTATAAGCAAGGTGAAAAGACAGCCTTCAGAATGGGAGAAAATAATAGCCAATGAAGCAATGGACAAACAATTAATCTCAAAAATATACAAGCAACTCCTGAGGCTCCATTCTAGAAAAATAAACAACCCAATCAAAAAGTGGGCCAAAGAACTTAACAAACATTTCTCCAAAGAAGATATAAAAATGGCTAACAAACACATGGAAAGATGCTCAACATCACTCATTATCAGAGAAATGCAAATCAAAACCACAATGAGGTATCACTTTACACCAGTCAGAATGGCTGCAATCCAAAAATCTACAAGTAATAAATGCTGGAGAGGATGTGGAGAAAAGGGAACTCTCTTACACTGTTGGTGGGAATGCAAACTAGTACAGCCACTATGGAAAACAGTGTGGAGGTTCCTTAAAAAGCTGCAAATATTCCTGCCATATGACCCAGCAATCCCACTGCTGGGCATATACACCGAGGAAACCAGAATTGAAAGAGCCACGTGTACCCCAATGTTCATCGCTTCATTGTTTACAATAGCCAGGACATGGAAGCAACCTAGATGCCCATCAACTGACGAATGGATAAGAAAGCTGTGGTACATATACACAATGGAATATTACTCAGCATTAAAAAAAAAATTCATTTGAAGCAATTCTACTCAGATGGACGAAACTGGAGCCCATTATCCAGAGTGAAGTAAGCCAGAAGCAAAAACAACAATACAGTATATTAACACATATATATGGAATTTAGAAAGACGGTACTGAGAACCCAACATGCGAGACAGCAAAAGGAACGCAGATGTATAGAATAGACTCCTGGACTCTGTGGATGAGGGTAAGGGTGGGATGATATGGGAGAAGGGCATTGAAACAAGTTAATTATCATATGTCTAATCAATCGCCAGCCCAGGATTGATGCTCGGGGCTGGTGCAGCAAGATTTCCCGGGGGGGAAGGAGGAGGGCGGGGGGTTCTGGAGGGGGAGCATATGTAAACCCATAGTGATATCATGACATTGTATGGCAAAAACAATAAAAAAAAAAGAAAGAAAAATTATCCCCTTCTTCTGCCAACAACAACAACAAAAAAGAAAGATGATTATGTAACCTATAAGAGTTAATTAGAAACAATGATTTGTGCTTGAAATTTAGGAAGGGATTTTTCCTTTTGCTACTGGAAAAGATATGAGATTTTGAGGTCTGTTGATTTTGCAGACATCTTGCAGCAATGAAAAGAGAATCTGTATGAGTATTTAGTTAACTTGGATAGATAATAGAAAGAAACTTTGCTTAACTAAGTTTATTACCTTGCATACTTCTCTTGATACCTTGTAAGAGGAAGAGTTTTGATATTTGATAAAATGGTTACTGCTTCCTTAAGATTAAAAGAAAAAACTATGTAAAATATCCTGAACAAGTATGTTTGGGATACTATATTGTAAGACCCATATTTTTCTTTTATTTTGAAAGATAGACATGTATTACAAGTTTATAGATATTACTGAAGTTTAGCAATCTTGCTGTGGTTAGCAGACTTATTTTTTGGTGACATGTTATTACTTTTTTCTTTCTTTATAATCCATTCTCCTAAGATCATTTCTGGACATGTTGTGAACATAAGGAGCCAGGTATATAGAAGAGAACAAATATCCTGTAAAGTAAAGCTGCCATCTTTTCCTGGGCCTTTGAAAATTTAGATGTCAAGTCACCAAATTTTCCAAAAAAAGTGAGTAGTACTGAAATATAAACTGGTCGATTTAACTAGTTTTTTAAAAGAATTGGCTGTGAAGTCACCTGCACAGATGTCATACAGTAATTGAATGCTTTATTACTAACATTTTTGAGTATTTTCTTAAAATTCAACCCTTAATATTTGTTCCCTGTGGTTTATCAATGGCTAAATTTCTACTTGGTAAAAATCTGAATTACTGAATTAGAAACATAGTAAGTGAATGATACAGTGAACATAGTAAGTGAATGCCTATACACTATAATTTTAAAATACATTAGTGAATCCCAGCAGAGTAGCTTACATTTGAATAACTAGTCTAAAGATAATTGTTAACTCTGCTGGTGAGGGGAACAACTATAAAAAAGCACTAGAGACTTAAGCAACTAAGGGGGGAAAAAAACAGGGGATTCAATTGTCCACAACAAAAGTTAACTGGATGAGATCCAAATATTCATGTTTTTCCCTTGGTGATATTACCTTGTCTGCATGAGTATACAGGCTAGAACTCAAGTAGAAAGTTGTAATCTATCAGATTTAGATTTCACAGGATAGAATTTTAGGCAAGCAGAGGGTTGAAAAATAAAGTAGATAAACCTCAGAAAAGCAGAAGTCAAAGCAGGACCTGCCCCTGAATGCATCTATAAAGTTCTTTAGAGTCATAGTTTGCCTCTGAACTGAACATCATGTGGGGCATTTCAAAAGCCAAGTTGAAAAAGAAAAAACAAAATAAAGCGAAATCCGTAGTACTAAAAGACTAAGAGAGTTCATCTTCTACCTAAAGTTGAAAGGGCAGAGTTTAGAGTTTCTTTTATCAAACTGGAAGTGGTTGCTAAAATCCTTGAATTTTCCAGAGTCTACTCTAATAAAGTATTAGATCAAGTTCCACAAGTTCAAGATGAATATCCAGAAACTTCAGCTTCACAGTCTGCTTAAACAAAGTCTCATCAGAAGATAACAGAATCCAGGAACTCTATGAAGTGCTATTTACATTATCCAATATACAATAGATGGGCTTCCCTGGTGGCTAAGCGGTAAAGAATCTGCCTGCAATGCATGAGACTCAGAAGACGTGGATTCCATCCTTGGATCAGGAAGATCCCCTGAAGTAGGAAATGGCAACCCACTTCAGTATTCGCACCTGGAGAATCCCATTGACAGAGGAGCTTGTTGGGCTACAGTCCATGGGGTCACAATGAGTTGAGCACAACTGAGGGCATGCACACACACACATACACACATATAATAGACACATAAAATATGCTGATAAGATAATGTGACCAACTGTTCTTAAAAAAATGTCACTAGAAACAGATTAAAGGATAACCTGCATGTGAAAATAGAAGACAATATCTTTAAAGAAAATATTACAAGTATGTTCAAGAGCTTAAATTAAAACCTAACTAAATTAGCAATATAAATGGGAAAACAGTCAACAGCAGTAACCAAATGGAAATTATAGAACTAAAATAGCAATATCTGACATGAGAAATAAAATTACTACATAGACTTAATAGTAGAAATAAAGAAAAGGTAGAAATAATGGGTTGATTTTGAAGACAGGTTAACATCTAAAGAAAAATGGCTTAAAGAATAAAGAGAATTTCAGTGACTTGCAGAATGGTATCAAATATTCTAAAATATGTAGAATTGAGTCCAAGAAAGAGAGGAGTGAAAAAATTGGGACACATTTTTCCAAATGTGATGAAAATCTTCAAATTACAATTCTAAAAAAACTCTGCAAATCCAAAGCAAGATAAATTTTAAAGAGAGTTACACCTCTTAAAATAGCTAAAATGAAAAACTAAAATCTTGAAAGAAATAATAGACAAAGAATATGCTACAAATAAAAGAACAGTTATGAATGAAGAATGAATTTTCCTTGTTTTTGTTCAATAACAGAACCTTAAGACACATGAAACAAGATCTGAAAAATAGTGAAGGTACCCAAATAAAGGCACTAACAATTCTAATACATTGCCTCTAGCTACTGATAGAATGCAAGACAAAAATCACTATTAATAGTATCAGCCAACTTTATCTAATCAACATTTATAAAATACAATCTTCAAGAATGCTAGTTCATAAAATGTCTCTATGAATCCAAAAATTAAAGTATTAAAAATATATTTCATTATAATGTAATAAATTATAAGTTAATGCCAATAAATTCCATGAATATTGGTAAATGAAATATTTGTAAATATTCTATATATATATATATAAGATGAAATCACAAGGGAAATTAGGAAATATTTCTAATTCATTGATAATGACAAAATGTGTGTCAAAATTTATGGCATATGGCTTATGGCATATAGCTAAACAGTGTTTTCAGAGAAATGCTTATGTTTTATACCTCTGTTAAAACATATCTAAACCAAAGATCTAACTTTCCACTATAAAAGCTAAAATAAGCATATTAAACTCAAAAGTAGGTAAATGAGTAGGTAATAAAAAGAAAAGCAAAAATCAATGAAATGGAAAACAAAAACCTAGAGGCAGTTAACAAATTCAAGAGTTTGCTCTTTGGAAAATGTAATAAATTAAGGAACCAGTAGCAGGAATGATCAAGGGAAAAAGAAGGAAACTCAAAAAGATATTGTTATTAAGAATTAAATATGAGAAGTATTATAGATTCTGTAGAATTTAAAAATATATTGAAGAAACAGTTTGAATAGCTTTCTATGAATAAACTGATTAAGTATATATTCTATGAAAACTATAACTCATCAAAATTTGCATGAAAATAAATAGAAAAACTAAATAACTCTATATCTAATAAGCACATTACCAAAAATGTCACAGAAATAAAAATCTAGGGCATGGTTTCACAGATGAATTCTACTAAATATGCAAGTAAGAAATATCAATCATTTAAATTCTGTCCCAAATGAGAAAGAGAGGGAAAAACAAAACAAAACAAAACAAAACTAACTTCACAGTTTACTTTAGGAGGGAAACATAACAGCCATATCAAAACCTGATGAAGATGTTTCAAGAATATTAAATTAAGGCCAGTACCCACATGAATGCAAGTAGAAGAACATCTTCACAAAAATCTTTGCAAATTGATTCTTCCAATATAGGCAAAGAATAATATATTTTAACCAGATGGGATTGAGAAAGCAGAGTTCAACATTAAAAATGCAAGTAAAGCAAATCAGCCTGTAACAAAAGAAATTTAATAAGCATGCTTATCTTGATAAATTCATAGCAAAATCTCTCACTAATATAGTAAGTTTAACAAGACGATAGATCAATATATCAAAATTAATTATTATTTCAAATATTGACAGCAATTAAAAATATTCAAATCCATTAACAGATGCATCAAAATTGATGATAAATAAATACAAATTCAACAAAATTTGTAAAATCTTTACACAGGAAATTATAAGGGATTGCTGCAAGAAATTAAAGATGGTCTAAATAAATAAGAAATATATCATGTTCATCAATTAAACAACTTTATGTTACTACATTTCAATTGATCTTAAAAAATTAAATGAATTTCAAGTTAAAATTCCTACATTACTTCTTGTAATAACTGATGAGTTGAGACCAAAATGTATATGGAAATTTAAACTATTTTAAATATCCTTAAGTAATTTGAATAAAAGCAGTTGAAAGGCTAACACTGCCTGATTTCAAATTGTAATGTTGGGAGAGTTTATAATTTCCTCAGTTCTGTCTCATTGCAACAAAAATTTGAAGCTACAGACAGACCAGTGTTACAGACCCCTGTAATTTCTTTGGATGGACTGGTGTTACAACTCTGTGTTACAGCTCAGTTTTATTTAGAAAGTAAAGGAAAATACATTCTCTAGCTGTTAGGCTGGGCTGACCCAAAAGACACAAAGAGAAGGGAAGCCCCTGGCCCAATTTTGGCTCCTCTTTTTATATGTTTTTTCTCTTCCCCCTGAGCCTACCCAGGAGTGCTGTTTGTTTTACCTGAAGTTCTCACTTCAGTCCTGGACCTTCCTTTGTTCTATTTTCATGGGCTTTTCCCTTCTTTGTCTTTTAGCTACCACCCTTCTGGACTCCTTTTCCTATCCTAAATACCTGACAATAAAATTCTTTATCATGAAGTTATAATGATCAAGACAGTGTGCTTTAGGAATATGGATAGAAAAAAATAATCAATGAAATAAATAGAAGTTACAGGAATATACATAGTATCAATTGTTTTTGTTGTTGTTGTTGTTGCTTATTTATTTGTTGGAAAAAAAAACAAGCAAATTCTATACAGAAAGAAGAATATTAAAAAAAAAATGGTTTTAGCCTTGCTGGATAGCCACATGGGAAAAAAACAACTCCAACACCTACATCAAGTGTTACATAAAAAATTTATGTAAAATGAAATAGACAATTACTATAAAACAAGAAAACTTCTAGAAGAAAACAGAAATGCATCTTAACAACCTTGAGAGAATTTCATAGAGTAAATCAAACTATGCTAACTATGAAAGAAAAGAGTAGAATTTGTAAAAATTAGAACTTCAGCTTATCAAAACAAACCTTCAAAGAAAAAGGGCCATAAAGACAAATTGCCATGTATAAAAAAATAAAGAACAAGGTCCTGCTGTATAGCATAAGGAACTATATTCAACATCTTCTAGTAAATCAAAATTGAAAAGAATGCTCAAAGAATCTAAAAAATGATACAGATTATTTGCAAAGTAGAAATAGAGACACTGACATTGAAAATGGATGTATGGATATAGGGGGTGGAAGGAGGAGATGCATTGGGAGATTGTGATTGACATATGTACACTACCATGTATAAAATAGATAACTAGTGAGAACCTATTGTATATAACAGGAAACTCCACAGTGCTTAGGTCAGTGATGACCTAAACAGGAAGGGACTCTGGAAAAGAGGGGATATATAATAAAGATATATATATATATATATATATATATATATATATATATATATATATCCTCTATGTGAGCTATATGCATATAGCTCATGTTGCTGTACAGCAGAACTAACACAACACTGTAAAGCAGCTATACTCCAATACAAGGTAATAATATAAAGTATATATATATATATAAATATATATATATAATATAATTGAGTCACTTTGCTATATACTTGAAGCTAACACAACTGTGTAAATCAAATATACTTGAGAAGAAAAGCCATGGAGAAAATACTCATAATGCATGCTATTGATTAAGGTCATGTATCAACAATATACAGATTTTACACAAACCCATAGTAAGACAACTCAATTTAAAAATAATTGGGCAAGAGACCTAAGCAGACACTCCTCAGTGAAGATAAACAGATGGCTAATAAGCACATGAAAGATGTTCAACATCATTTATCAGCAAATAAAATTGTAATGAGATCATTTCAAACCCTCTAGAAATGCTGAAACTTGAAAGATCGATAACATTATATGTTAGTGAAGAAGTAGAGATATGGAACTCTCATATATTGCTGGTGGGAATATTTAATGGTACAAACTGATTGTAAAACTGGCAGTCTCTTAAAAAGTTAAATATACACCTATCCATGATTCACAAATTCCACCTGTAGATATTTACTAAAGGGAAATAAAAAGAGTATATCCACTAAAGACTGTACAGGAAAGTTCACAGCAGCTTAATTCGAAATAATTCAAAATTACAAATAACCAAAATGCTGTCAGAAGAAACCTGGATAAACAAATTCATACAATAGCACATTACTCAAAAATAAAAAAGAACAGGCTACTGATATATACAGAAATATTAGAAAAAGTCTCAAAAGCATTATGCTAAACATAAGAAGCCTGGTACAAAACATATTTATGCATGTTTATGAAGGGTTCTGAATATATTCATGTAAAATTCATGAATGGGCAAATTTAAGCTATGGTTTATAAATGAAAAACAGTAGTTGTCTCTGAGACAAGTGAGCAGTGATATATTTAAGAATGTGTTTAAGAATCTTTTCTTGGGGGAAAAAATCTTAGTTTTAAAAATATTATGATTTCCATGTTATAAATTCTGAGCTTGTCTATTTCAAATTACTATCATGTAGTCGTTCAGCATAGTCAGGAATGTCCAGAAAAATAAACATTGATCAAATGTAGATGAGCAAATTAATCCCACAAATGTGATGCAAATATCAATATGTAACATACACAGTGCTCTTTATAGTTAATGTCTAGACAAGTCTGCCTGTTCATAGATATGTGTGTAAAGGATCGGGTATTAACTGTTTATTCAAGGAGAAAAATGTAGACCTTTCAAAACCACATGTCTGTTAGTATTTTTTACAAAAGTTAAGCAAAATGTAGAAGTTTTGTCAAAGTAATCACAGTCTAAATTTATAACAGATATCTTTGAGGACTTCATTTTTTAATTTAATCTGCTGTTTAACACTTTTAGCATTTGTATATGATACACTTTTTTAAGGAACAATAATTATTTCAGTTAATTTTGAATATTTTTTGCATTATCCTCAACAGTTTATCAGGATCTAACTTGTCATTGGCAGATCATTCTAAACAACAAATATACATGTGAAAAGTACATTAAATCAAAGAAAATGTTAGCAAATATTAAAAAAAGAAGCTGGCAAATATTTCCTCTCAATGAGTACTCTTTATTATCTAAATTTTCTATATAAATTAACATATGGTAGTGGTGATTTAGTTGCTACATCATGTATGACTCTCGTGATCTCATGGACTGTAGCTTGTCAAGCTCCTCTGTCCATAGGATTTTCCTGGCAAGAATGCTGGAGTGGGTTGCCATTTCCTTCTCCAGGGGATCTTCCTGACCCAGGAACTGAACCTGGGTCTCTTGCATTGCAAGTGGATTCTTTACTGACTGAGCTATGAGGGAAGCCCCAAATTAACATATAAATTAGACAAATTTCAAAAAGTTTATACACCTAAACAATATATTTGGTAAATTAACTTTTCATTTTTATACTTGTCAATATCAAAGCTATATGGATATTAACTATGCTGTGTTTCATTCTTCTTTTTATGTTGTTGGTTCCAGACCATGAAATCACAATTTCAAGTCTTTGATTTTTTTTTTTTTCCTTCTCTATGCACCAATTTGTTTCCAAGTCTGACAGTAGCTGGGCTTCTCATTTGTATCTCATTCATATTTTCATGCCATAAGAGCTGGCACATCAGACAAGAAACTACTTTTTCATCAATATCTTTGTTGGATGCTTATCAAAATGCTGTTGCCCATGTTCTCCTTTTGCCTCATTTCATAGGCTCAAATAGTCATGATGTATTCTGTTTAATACGTTTTGGCAAAGATTATTGGAAAAAGCTATGCGATCATCTTTCAGCAATACACCATTCACCATTCTGAGAGATGCTCTGATTTTCCCATATGTCCATAAGCCTTTTTAAGGTTTCTTTTACTTTTTCGGCCACACTACTCATATTAATACATTATTAATATTTGGTTTGTGGCTATCTCCTGTGACATCTATATGGGCTTGTCTTCGGCAACAGATCAAATTTTATGGATAATTTCAATTTTTTTCCAGACTTGAAATATTATGGAAAACACTCCCAAAATTATAATTTTATACATGAACTTCTGAAGTGTTGGGCGTATATGAGCCTTATTGGAGCCAGTTTTACCCTTAAGATCATACTTATGATGAAAATGAGAGCCGTTACACTATAGAGGTCTTGTATGTTCTTTCACCTGATGATGACACTGTTTTGTTTGGTTGGTTGTTTCAATAACTTACACATGCTACTTTTTCTACTGTTTAGGTTTGATTCTCTAGAATCAGAGGTGATACCTGAGCAGGTTACTTATTTAAGAGCACTTCAGGAGAAAGAGAATGAGAGTAGAAGCATAAATCACAGAGAGAAGCCAAGCAAGAGTATGATTTTGGACTGGAGATTCGCTTTTATTAAGTCCTCTGGAGATATCTGCAGCACTAATTGAACCAAATTGTTATTTCCACGCTGAGGCAAGAGAACCAGCTTTCAGTATCACCATGTGTGAAGTCACTGGCTAACATCTAAGCATAACCGGACAGTTAATCCACAGTTGAGTAACTAAACAGTTCCTGTTTGACCAGCTTCAAACAGGTCAAATAGTTGGGAGTTTCCCTGGTAGCTCAGTTGGTAAAGAATTTGCCTGCAGTGCATGAGACCCAGGTTTGATCCCTGAGTTGGGAAGATCCCCTGGAGAAGGAAATGACAAAGCACTCCAGTACTCTTGGCTGGAGAATCCCATGGGCAGAGGAATCTGGAGGGCTGCAGTCCATGGGTCACAAAGACTCAGGCACAACTGAGTGATTAACACACACTGACCAGGGTAAATTCAACAGAAAAAAGTAGTACCCCTGAGGAATTGGAAGCCAATACTTGGAGAAGCATTTTAGGAGTCAGTTAGACATTTTAGGAATCAGGGAATTAAATGGACTGGCATGGGTGAATCTCACTCACATGACCATTATATCTGCTACTGTGGACAAGAATCCCTTAGAAGAAATGAAGTAGCCATCACAGTCAACAAAAGAGTCTGAAATGCAGTACTTGGATGCAATCTCAAAAACGATGGGATGATTTCTGCTTGTTTCCAAGGCAAACCATTCAATATAATGGTAAACAAGCCAGTCAAGCCAGTAATGCTGAAGAAGCTGAATGGTTCTATGAAGACCTACAAGACCTTCTGGAACTAACACCCAAGAAAGATGCCCTTTTCATTACAGGGCACTGGAATGCAAAAGTAGGAAATTAGGAGATACCTGGAGTAACAGGTAAATTTAACCTTGGAGTACAAAATGAAGCAGGTCAAAGGCCAACAGAATTTTGCCAAGAGAATGCACTGGTCATAGAAAACACCCTCTCCTAACAACACAAGAGAAGACTCTACACATGGATATAACCAGATGGTCAACACCGAAATCAGATTGATTATATTCTTTGCAGCTGAAAGTGGAGAAACTCTACACAGTTAGCAAAAACAAGACTGGAATTTGACTGTGGCATAGACCATGAACTCCTTATTACCAAATTCAGACTGAAATTAAACCACTAGATCATTAAGGTATGACCTAAATCAAATCCCTTATGATTATACAGTGGAAGTGACAAGTAGATTCAAGGGATTAGATCTGTTAGACACAGTGCCTGAAGAACTATGAATGGAGGCAGTGATCAAGACCATCCCCAAGAAAAAGAAATGCAAAAAGGCAACATGGTTGTCTCAGGAGACCTTACAAATAGCTAAGACAAGAAGAAAAGTGAAAGGAAAAGCAGAAAAGGAAAGATATATCCATTTGAATGCAGAGTTCCAAAGAATAGCAAGGAAAGATAAGAAAGCCTTCCTCAGTGATCAATGCAAAGAAATAGGGGAAACCAACAGAATGGGAAAGACTAGAGACATCATCAAGAAAATTAGAGATACTTAGGGAACATTTCATGCATGTAAAGATGAACACAATAAAGGACAGAAATGGTTTGAGGCTAACATAAGCAGAGGGCTTTCCTTGTGACTCAGCTAGTAAAGAATTTGCCTGCAAGGTGGGAGATGTAGGTTCAGTCCATGGGTTGGGAAGAGCCCCCAGAGAAGGGAAGGACTAGCCACTCCAGAATTCTAGCCTGGAGAATTCCATGGACTGTATAGTCCATGGAGTTGCAAAGAGTCAAACATAACTGAGCAACTTTCACTCACTTCATTAACAAAAGCAGAAGATATTAAGAAGAGGTGGCAATAATACACAGAAAAATGATCCAAAAACATCTTCATGACCCAGAAAACCATGATGGTGTGACCACTCACCTAGAACCAAATATCCTGGAATGTGAAGCCAAGTGGACAAGTTGAGCTATTTCAGATCCTAAAAGATGATGTTGTGAAAACGCTCAATATGTCAGTAAATTTGCAAAACTCAGCAGTCATCACAGGACTGGAAAAGGTCAGTTTTCATTCCAATCCCAAAGAAAGGCAACGCCAAAGAATGCTCACACTACTGCACAATTGCACTCATCTCATAGGCTAGCAAAGTAATGTAAAGATTCTCCAGGTCAGGCTTCAACAGTACATGAATCATGAACTTCCAGATATTTAAGCTGGATTTTGAAAAGGCAGAGGAACCAGAGATCAAATTGCCAACATCTGTTTGATATTGAAATAACAAGAGAGTCCCAGAAAAACATATGCTTCTTCTTTATTGACTATGCCAAAGCCTTGACTCTGTGGATCACAATAAACTGTGGAAAATTCTGAAAGAGATGGGAATACCAGACCACCTCACCTGTCTCTTGACAAACACGTATGCAGGTCAAGAAACACCAGTTATAACTGGACATGAAACAATAGACTGGTTCCAAATTGGGAAAGGAGTACATCAAGGGTGTATATTGTCAACCTGCTTATTTAACTTACATGCAGAGTACATCATGAGAAACGCTGGGCTGGAAGAAGCACAAGCTGGAATCAAGATTGCGGGGAGAAATATCAATAACCTCAGATATGCAGATGACACCACCCTTATGGTAGAAGGCAAAGAAGAACTAAAGAGCTGTTGATGAAAATGAAAGAGGCGAGTGAAAAAGTTGGCTTAAAGTTCAACATTCAGAAAACAAAGATCATGGCATCTGGTCCCATCAACTTCATGGCAAATAGATGGGGAAACAAGATAAACAGTGAGAGACTTTATTTTCTTGGGCTCCAAAATCACTGCAGATGGGCCTGCAGCCATGAAATTAAAGGATGCTTGCTCCTTGGAAGAAAAGTTATGATCAACTTAGGCAGCGTTTTAAAAAGCAGAAACATTATGTTGCCAACAAAGGTACATGTATTCAAAGCTATGGTTTTTCAGTAGTCTTGCATCGATGTGAGAGTTGGACTATAAAGGAAGCTGAGCACCGAAGAATTTATGCTTTTGAACTGTGGTGTTGAAGAAGACTCTTGAGAGTCTCTTGGACTGCAAGGAGATCCAACCAGTCCATGGAAATCAGTCCCAATATTCATTGGAAGGACTGATGCTGAACCTGATACTCCAATACTTTGGTCACATGATGCGAAGAAGTGACTCATTGGAAAAGACCCTGACACTGGGAATGATTGAAGGCAGGAGGAGAAGGGGACAACAGAGGACGAGATGGTTGGATGGCATCATCAAATCAATGAACATGAGTTTCAGTAATCTCCAGGAGTTGGTGACGGACAGAGAAGCCTGGTGTGCTACAGTCCATGGGAATGCAAACATGACTAAGCAACTGAACCGAAGTGAACTTGTAGAAGCTAGAGACAAGTCTGTAAGTTTAGTAATTATATTTGTTACACATAATTATGGATAATCAAAATGTTGACATATTGATATTACATATCTACATCAAGGCTTTTCCCTCCAATTTTTATGCTGGTAAAACATATAACATAAAATTTACCATCTTAATCATGTTTATGTGTACCATTCAGTCAATGAATACATGGATGCATACACAGTCACTATGCTGTGCCTGACTCTTTGTAACCCCACTGATTGTAGCCTTCCAGTTTCCTCTGTCCATGGGATTTCCCAGGCAAGAATCCTGGAGTGGGCTGTCATTTCCTTCTCCAGTGGAGATGCAGGGGATCTTCTTGTCCTGGGGACTGAATTCTTGTCTCCTGCATTGGCAGGCAGATTCTTTACCACTGAGATACCTGGGAAGCCCTACAATTCAGAAATTGGTAGTAAGTAAATCACACTGTGTCACCATAGCCAGTATCCATTTCCAGAACTCTTTCTATCTTGCAAAACTGAAACTTGATACCCATTAAATAGTAAATTCCCCTTCTCTCCTCCCTCTAGTTCTTGATAATAACCATCCTACTCTCTGTCTTTATGATTTTGAGTATTCCAAGTACCTTATATAAATAGAATTTTTTAGTATTCACTTTTTTCTGATTGACTTGTTTCACTTTGTATGATAGTCTCAAGATTCATCAGTGGTGTAGTGCATGTCAGAATTTACTTCCTTTTTAAGGCTAAATAATATTCAATTGTATGCATATACTATATTTTACTTATCTATTCTGTCAATGGACGCTTGGGTTATTTCCATAGTTTAGCTATTGTATGATCATGCATGTATAAATATCTCTTCAAGACTTTGCTTTCAAGCCTTTTGAATACATACTGAAAGTTGCTCAGCCTTGTCTGACTCTTTGCGACCTCATAGACTATGGGGTCCATGGAATTCTCCAAGAATCCATGGAATTCTCCAGGCTGGAATACTGGAGGGGTAACCTTTCCCTTCTCCATGGCATCTTCCCAACCTAGGGATTGAACCCAGGTCTGCCACACTGCAGATGGTTTCTTTACCAGCTGAGCCATGCGAGAAGCCCAAGAATATTGGACTGGGTAGCTTATTCCTTCTCCAGAGGATCTTCCCTATCCAGGAATCAGACTGGGGTCTCCTGCATAACATGTGGATTTTTTTGCCAACTGAGCTATCAAGGAATCCTCAATATGGTTTTAGCACATGGCAATCCACTCCAGTCCTCTTGCCTGGAAAATCCCATGGACAGGGGAGCCTGGTAGGCTGCAGTCCATGAGGTCGCCAAGAGTCGGACACGACTGAGCGATTCCACTTTCACTTTTCCTTTTCATGCGTTGGAGAAGGAAATGGCAACCCACTGCAGTGTTCTTGCCTGGAGAATCCCAGGGACGGGGGAGCCTGGTGGGCTGCCGTCTATGGGGTCGCACGGAGTCAGACGTGACTGACGCAACTTGGCAGCAGCAGCAGCTGCTGCTGCAGAAGTGAAATTGCTTGTACTTCTAGAAAAAATAGAAATTTTACTTTTAATTTTTGAGCAACTGCCAAAATGTTTTCCATAGTCATTCTGCCATTTTACATTCCTCCAACAGTGCACATGAATTCCAAATTCTTCACTTCCTCATCAACACTTCCTCGTCATTTCCTGCTTTGTGTGTGTGCGTGTGACCATGTGCATGTGTATGTTTATACTATTTTGCTAATGGGTATGAGGTGGTATTTCATGGTATCTTTGACTTGAATTTCCTTAATGATTAGCGATTTAAACATTTCATGTATCTAATATCTGTTTATAAATCATCTTTGCAGAAATGTGTATTCAAATCTTTTATTCATTATTTTTTGTTTGTTTGTTTTGTTTTCTACAAGAGTTTTTTGTTATTGACTCTCAGGCATTCCGTATTAATATATTATATATTAATATATATAAAATTTGCAATTTTTTTGCACTCTGCGCATTACTTTTTATTCTTTTTGATATTGCCCTTTGATGTACAAATAGTTTTTATTTTCTTAAAATCTAATTTGTTTTATTTCCCTTACGCCTTTGATGTAATACCCCCCCAAACTGTCAGATCTAATATAGAGTTGTGAAGCTTTCACCTTATGCTTACTTCTGCATTTTAGAATTTTAGGTTGTACACATAGATCTTTGATTTATTTTTTCTAATTTTTCTATACAGTGTTAGGTAAGAGTTTAACTTCGTTATTTTTTGCATAAGGGTTTAACTTCATTTTTCAGTTTTCCCAGAATCACATGTTGAAAAGACTGACTTTTCTAGATTGAATGGTCTTGAAACTTGTCAAAAATCATTTGACCACATAAGTGAAGATTTATTTCTAGGCTCTGTATTACATTGGTCTATATATCTGTCTTTATTTTGTATGACACTATTTTGATTACTATAGTTTTGTAGTACATTGTAAAATCAGAAAGTGTGAGTCCCCCATATTTGTTCTTTTTCAAGATTATTTTGACTATGTGGGGTCCTTTAAGATTCCACAAAACTTTTAGGATGGATTTTTTTTTATTTCCTCAAAAAAAGCTATTGGGATGTTGATAACTGCATTTTTTAAAAGTATGTTTACATTTATAAGCAATAAATCAAGTCACACAAACAAAAATATGAATGGAATGGATTTGAAAGTATCTTACTTAATTTTGAAAAGTTTGATGTTCAATATTAGAAAGAAAAGAAAACTGACCACTTTCACCCATGGTGAAGTGGATAAAGACTGTCAAAATAAATAAGTCCTGTGGTTTAATAAACAGCATGATGACTTAATTTTCATTTTCAGCATAATTTTCATCACAAGAAAAATAGTGTAACTATAGTGATGGATATTAATTAGACTTTTACTATGGTGATCATTTTGTGATATACAAATACTGAATCATTATTTTACATATATGAAACTAATATAATCCTATATAATGTGTCATATTGTATAAAATGTCAATTATATTTCAATCAGAAAAATAAATTTGGCATTTTTTTGTTACTGTTTCCAAAATATTGTGTATATTTCATGCACAGAAGTGTATTTGATACTTAAATCAGTATCTATTAGGAAAAATTTTTGGTTTTTATCACTAGAAATGACTTCTGTAATTCTCTAAGTTCCACAATTTTTTTTCAACATAAATGGAGAAAAGTTATGACTTATTAATAGAATACAAAGGAAACAAATGCATTTTTCTCTGTATTCTATGACAAGTAAAAATAATCCTCCAAATGCTTAAACTATAATTAATTTTCATGTAATTAAGAAAATAATCAAAGATTTTCTGTTATACATTTTGATAAAAAATTGTTTGACCTGATTTCTATCCTCTTATGCATTCATATTTTTTCTAAAGTGTTAGGTAAACATAGTTAGTATAATCATAGGAAAAATAAAACTTTATTTTGAGAAAAAGTTCATAAACTTAGTTCTATTTAATAATTAAATTCAAATTGCAAACTCAAAATATAATTTGCTGATACACATAGCTTCTTATGAAATTGTACAGATTTTTCTGGGATAATTTTTAATCAGCACACACGTAATTATAATATGCCATTCTAATTAATGAGAAGGGATATAGACTGTGAATCATACATGTTAAGTAGGTGTACCTGTTGAATGTCACGGATAAAATGAGTGATGAACAGCTCAGCCTTCTCAGTACTGTCAGAATTACTCAGTATTTTAGCACTTTGAAAGCCTCATTTCACCATCATCTGTGCATTTTGTGGTTTATATACCTTTTGCTTCTTACTGGGATTTCTTTCTCAGTACCTGTCATAACCAATCACTGGTCAATGGAGTGTGATGTACATTGATTCTAGTGAAAAGATTTCTCTTAGTCTGGCTCCATTTAAACATCTATTCCCTTACTGAACATTGAACTTATTTTATTTGGCCAAGGCCAGCTGAACCCTGAAGGATTCAAAGAGGCAAGACTAAGTTTTGGTATATGATGGTAATCAGAGTGAGAGAAGACTGAACTATCTTAATTTTCTCAGGTGACTTGTGTAAGTATACATATGGTATAACTGGCAACATCCTAGCAGTAAGAGTTTTTAAGTGTCATAGGAATTTAAAATCCTAAATAGCAAAGATGTGCCCCTCCTCATACTATTAATATTAATTTAATTATATAAAAAATATTTTTCACAAACATTTTCTGTTACTCGAATTGTACACTATCCTATGAGTTGTATAGGTCTGATATCAATACTCTGGGGGCATATGTGATAAAATCAAGGCACAGAGAGAACATTATATATATATTATATGTAATAAATATATATATATATGTTATATATATATATATATATTTCAAAATCATAGTCTCAGAATGAACCATGCACGTCTGCATCATGGTACATGACATCACAATCACTCATGATACAATTCTTGAATCACAATACCTATGATAAACAAAGATAGAGTGGTTCATGAGTCTGACATGAGTACTTTCACATTCTAGGGAAAGGGTAATTTATCCCAGGGAATTATTCATGGCCAGAAATTTTTTCCCAGGGGGAGTCTAGGAAGTTGAGGATAATCTTTGATACTAGCCTATTATTATAGTTCTTTCTTCCTTCTAAACTATGATAGCCTGGAAGCTAATTTTCCATGTTATTGTCTGATGAAATTACCAAATCTTGAGACATACCAGGTTCATATGTATCCATCTCTCTCCGCATCGTCCCAGCCCTTGTATTCTCTCTCCCTCTTTCTCTTGCTCTTGCATACTCTCTCTCTCTCTCTGTGAGTTTGTGTGTGCCTCTGTGGGTCCCATCTTTCCTTCCCCCTTATTTTATTTTGCATTGTGGAGAATTGGCCAATATTATCTCATAGTACCCAATTCCTTGATAATTGTTGTATGCTAAATGGGACGGCTTTAAGCACTGAATGCTCTGTGAATGGCTGAGACCAAATTAATTATTTGCACTTACTCTTCAGAACCTGCTTGAATTACCCACTTTGAAAGGTATTTCCAATCTCACATCTCAGGCATAAATTATCACTTTCTTTTTATAGTTACTACTGTATTTTCATATATCTACTTTCACAGAAGAGCTTCCCTCAGAGCTCAGTCGGTAAAGAAGCTACCTACAATGTAGGTATCAAACTCAGGTTTGATTCCTGAGTTGGGAAGATCTCCTGGAGAAGGAAATGGCAATCCACTCAAATATTATTGTCTGGAAAATCCCACAGACAGGGGAGCCTAGCAGGCTACAGTCCATGGGTTCACAAGAGTTGTACATGATTTAGCGACTGAAACCACCACTCTTACTGAAATCCCCAGTGGTACTGCATTATTGCTTCCGTCAGTCAATTCTGCCACTCAGTAGTGTCCTACTCTTCACAACCCCATGGACTGCAGTATGCCAGGCTTCCCTGTCCATCATCAACTCCCCTCCAATTCATGTCCATTGAGTCAGTGATGCCATCCAACCATCTCATCCTCTGTCGTCCCCTTCTCCTCCAGCCTTCATCTTTCCCAGTATCAGGATCTTTTCAAATGAGTCAGTTCTTTGCATCAGGTAGCCAAAGTATTGGGGATTTAGCTTCAGCAGCAGTCCTTCCAACGAATAGTCAGGACTGATTTCCTCTAGGATGGAATGGATGGATCTCCTTGCTGTCCAAGGGACTCTCAAGAGTCTTCTCCAACACCATAATTCAAAAGCATCAGTTCTTCAGTGTTCAGCTTTCTTTATCATCCAACTCTCATATTCATACATGACATACTGGAAAAACAATAGCCTTGACTAGATGGAATTTTGTTGGCAAAGTAATGTTTCTGCTTTTTAATATGCTGTCTAGGTTGGTCATAACTTTTCTTCCAAGGAGCAAACATCTTTTCATTTAATGTTTGCAGTCACCATCTGCAGTGATTTTGGAGCCCCCCCCCAACCCCCCCAAAAAGCTTCTATTTCCATTGTTTCCCCATCTATTTGCCATGAAGTGATGGGACTGATGTTGAAGCTGAAACTCCAATATTTTGGCCCCTTGATATGAAGAGCTGACTGATTTGAAAAGACCCTGATGTTGGGAAAGATTGAAGGCAGGAGGAGAAGGGGACAACAGAGGATGAGATGGTTAGATGGCATCACCGACTCAATGGACATGAGTCTGGGTAAACTCTGGAAGTTGGTGATGGGCAGGGAAGCCTGGTGTACTGAGGTTCATGGGGTCGCAAAGAGTCGAACATGACTGAGCGACTGAACTGAACTTATGGGACCAGATGTCATGGTCTTAGTTTTCTGAATGTTGAGTTTTAAACCAACTTTTTCACTCTCCTCTTTCAGGTTCATCAAGAGACCCTTTCGTTCTTCTTCACTTACTTGCCACCTATTCTAAAATCAACAACAACAACAACACAGGTTTCTGATTTTAAAGAAACAGACTCCTTCTTTTTCACTTCTGTATCCTTAGAACCTAGTGATACTATGAAATTTAGATCATATGGTAAGAGCAAACATTAATATCATTTACAATGTTCTAAATGGCCTACTAAATGCTTTGTACATTTTACCGCATCTAACAGTAACAAAATGCTATGAGGTATGTGATTTAACCTCATTTTACATATGAATAAACAAAAGCTTAGGTTAGATCATTTGCTTAGGATATCAAAATTTACATGTATCCACATAAGTCATATGCAGTATAACAAATACATATGAATATTTGTCTATTATATAAATACATACTACATACATTTGTATAAAACTAAAATGTGATTGTGACTGTTTAAAACACCAAAAAATGAGTTCTGTGGATGAATATTATTTCACTGCTAATGTTCAGTATTGCTAGTGCATAGTGATAGCAAACAGATCAGTTAATCTTATTCCTACTTTTGAGTTCTCTGAAGACAAGAGGCTCCATTTAAGCCATGCACCTAATGCAATTGCTCCCATGGCACTCTACCCAGAGTAAATAATATCTTTTCTTAATTCTCAAAATATTGCTTGGCCAAGTCATGTTTCTAAAAGACTATGTTAGTGTAAATGTGCCCTAGCTTTAATTGCACACTGGTTTTGGTATAACTTGGAATGAATTCTAGATAGGAGAATAGAAGCAAAAAGGCAGCTCAACATGAAAGACTGATACATTCACAGAACTAATGTTAGAGCAAAATAATGACACAGCAAAAATAGGAAAGAGGGTCATATTAGAGTATCAGAATCTTGGAGGACTAATCAGTGCTAATGTTAAGAATGGGAAATTCTCTTATATTTCATTGGGAAGATAATCAATTACATCTATAAAGGAGTAATTATTTGAGATTTTCCCTGTGGAAATGTCACTCTGGTTACAGTGTAGGGATAGAATGGTAGAGAGTAACAGTGGAGGCAGGGGATCTTTAGCCACTTTTTGAAATATTCAAGAAAATGTGATGGCTCTGAAGTAGGGCAGTGTTATTGGTAAGAGTACACCTTCCTTATCTGCAAGAACAATGCAGCAGCGTCTATGAGAAGTTGCTGATCTATGAATACCATCTCTGAGATCTCTGAACCTCAGGAATTTTCCTGCAACTGTCTCATATAGTGACTTTTATAGCTTCCATATCTCACATAAAGTTAACAATGAGTTGCCTGGCTTCATTGCCATTTCCAAGCCATATAAAATAAAATTTTAAATTAAAAATAAAATTTACAAAGCAGTTCGAGTCTCCAAATATGCATCATCATATTATGTATCAACAATTCCTCTGTATTGCTATTATTTTTTACTCTAGTAGTACTGTCCTACATCTCCATAAGATTTTAGCACTTGTATAACCTTCTCTCAGCTGCTGCTGCTGTTATCATTCTTGATGATTCCTTGCATTCTGGATGATGAGACCTGATCCTGCTGACTTGCTTCCTTCAAATAAATTTGTCATTTACTTCATTCCCATGGCTACCACATCCATGCTGTCAAATTTATTATCAATAACTGTACCATTTCCATAAGCCTTAGTTTCAAGTATTCCACTCTAGGATTTGATTCTTTTAATGTATTTCATTAATTCTTTGTATTCCTTATACCTAGAGTTACACAGTTCCTCAACTCTACTAGTACCTTCTATCCACTGATCCACACATTTTCACATCTATTATCTTTTTTGTGATCTCATTTTCCTTTTAACCCAACTGATTTCTGGTTGCATCATTAAAATGCATGCATCTACTACATGCATCTCAATTCCTTTGTTCTCTCCCTCTATTGTTCTTTCCAGGAATACATTCAGATGTGATCAAATAGATGTGCTTATATTATGTATTCTCCCAAGTAGCTGAAAACGTCCGGAGAAAAATAAATTAAAAACACACAGAATGACCTCACTTTAAATGTATTATCATCAGGGCTTCCCTGATGGTCCAGTGGTTAAGAATAAGCCTACTATTGCAAGGGACAAGGATTCAATCCCTGGTCAGGGAACAAATATCCAGCATGCTGATATGCCACAACTACAACAAAATGAAGCTACACAAAATGAAGATACTGATAGTCTCAACAAAGACTTGATGAAAGCAAATGAATAAATAAATATTTTATAAGAATGTGTTATCACAAACCTCAACTGAGTTCTAATTTCTTGGCAATCTTTTCAGCATTTCCCAAGGCAATTCACTCTCTTACTCTCTAGAATGACTACTTCATACTTTCTCTTCACTCTTTTCTTATTTCACTTGGTTTGAATTTCCCCAAGAAATATAAATGAGAAGAACTTGTTCTTCATAACCAAAACAATTACCTACCATTTCTGCATTCATATGTTATCTCTTTCATCTTAGGGTAATGGATGAATTAACTCCATTTGTATCTAAGGGTCTCTGGGTCTCTGAGTCTTAGTGCACACAAGGTATGTTTGAGCCCTCTGATCTTCTCTGGCAGGTATGGGGTTTGATTCTAAAAGTGATTTAGCCCCTCCTACAGACTTGCTGGGGCTTCTCTGCCCTTGGACAAGGGGTAACTTCTCACAGCCATTCAGCACTGCCACAGAACTGTATTTGCATGTCTCCTACCAAGGTATACAGGTCAGCAGTGGACTGCCACAGGGGCAGGGGCTCTGGGCGCAGAAGACCTTTTAAAGGAGGTCCCCATTATCTTAATTACCTCCACCATAGTTTGCCCTCAGGTCAAATAACAGGGAAGGAACACAGCCCTGCCCATTAACGGAAAACTGGATTAAAGACTTAGAGCATGGCCCCACCCATCAGAACTAGACCCAGTTTCCCCCTCAGTCAGTTTCTCCCATGGGAAGTTTTTATACACCTCTTATCCTTCTCCATCAGAGGGCAGACAGAATGACAACTGCAATCACAGAAAACTAACCAATCTAATCACATGGACCACAGCTTTGTCTAACTTGATGAAACTATGAGCCATGCCATGTACAGCCACACAAGATGGATGGGTCATAGTGGAGAGTTCTGGCAAAAAGTGGCCCACTAGAGAAGACAATGGCAAACCATTTCAGTATTCTTTTTTTTTTTTTTTTTAATTTTTTTTTTTTAATTTTTGTTTTAGCCATACATTGTTATGATATCACCATGGGTTTACATATGCTTCCCCTCCGGGTCCCCCCTCCCTCCTCCCTCCCCCCCGGGAAATCTCGCTGCACCAGTCCCGAGCATCAATCCTGGGCTGGCGATTGATTAGACACATGACAATTAACATGCTTCAGTGCCCTTCTCCCATCTCATCCCACCCTTACCCTCGTCCACAATGTCCACAAGTCTATTCTATACATCTGCGTTCCTTTTGTTGTCTCCCA
>ML661935.1:2526183-2546821 GCA_007570785.1 Antilocapra americana
ATTAAGACAGTATGGTACTGGCACAAAGACAGAAACATAGATCAATGGAACAGAATAGAAAGCCCAGAGATAAATCCACGCATCTATGGACACCTTATCTTTGACAAAGGAGGCAAGAATATACAATGGAGAAAAGACAACCTCTTTAACAAGTGGTGCTGGGAAAACTGGACAGCCACTTGTAAAAGAATGAAACTAGATCACTTTCTAACACCATACACAAAGATAAACTCAAAATGGATCAAAGATCTAAGCATAAGACCAGAAACTATAAAACTCCTAGAGGATAACATAGGCAAAACACTCTCTGCTATAATCCAAAGTGGGATACTCCATGACCCACCTCCCAGAATATTGGAAATAAAAACACGAATAAACAAATGGGACCTAATTAAAATTAAAAGCTTTTGCACAACAAAGGAAACTATAAGCAAGGTGAAAAGACAGCCTTCAGAATGGGAGAAAATAATAGCCAATGAAGCAACAGACAAACAATTAATCTCAAAAATTTACAAACATTTCAGTATTCTTGCCTTGAGAACCCCATGAACAATAAGAAAAGGCAAAAAGAAAGGACATTGAAAGATGAACTCCCCAGGTCGGTAGGTGACCAATATGATACCGGAGATCAGTGAGGAAATAACTGCAGAAAGAATGAAGGGACAGAGTCAAAGCAAAAACAACACCCAGTTGTGGATGTGACTGGTGATGGAGCTAAAGCCTGATGCTGTAAAGAGCAATATTGTATAGGAACCTGGAATGATAGGTCCATGAATCAAGGCAAATTGGAAGTGGTCAAACAGGAGATGACAAGAGTGAATATCAACATTTAAAAATCAGTGAACTAAAATGGACTGGAATGTGTGAATTTAACTCAGATGACCATTTTATCTACTTTTTTGGGCAAGAATCCCTTAGAAGAAATGGAATAGCCATCATAGTCAAAAAATAGTCTGAAATGCAGTACTTAGCTGCAATCTCAAAAATGACAGAATGATATCTGTTCATTTCCAAGGCAAACCATTCAGTACCCTGGTAATCTAAGTCTATGCCCCGACCAGTAACACTGAAGAAGCTGAAGTTTAATGGTTCTATGAAAACCTATAAGACATTCTAGAACTAACACCCCCAAAAATGTTCTTTTCATTATAGAGGACTGGAATGCAAAAATAGGAAATCAAAAGATACCTGTAGTAACAGGCAAATTTGGCCTTGGAGTACAGAATGAAGCAGGGCAAAGGCTAATAAAGTTTCACCAAGAGAACACACCAGTCATAGCAAACACCCTCTTTCAACAACACAAGAGAAGACTCTACACATGGACATCATCAGATGGTCAATACCAAAATCAGACTGATTATATTCCTTGCAGCAAAAGATGAAGAGGCTGTATAAAATGCAAAAACAAGACTGAGAGCTGACTATGGCTCAGATCATGAACTCCTTATTGCCAAATTTGGACTTCAATTGAAAAAAGATGGGAAAAAACACTAGACCATTCAGGTATGAGCTAAATTAAACCCTTTATGATTATATAATGTTATTACTCTTTGCCTGTGTTTATTTTCATTGGGCTCTAGGGAATGGATTCCAGCTTCTCCAGTGGCTCAGTGATAAAGAAACTGCTTGCAATGCAGGAGCTGCAGGACACATAGGTTTGATCCCCATGGAGGAGGGCATGGCAAACCACTCCAGTATTCTTGCCTGGAGAATCTCCTGGATAGAGGAGGCTGGCAGGCTATAGTCCAAGGGGTCACAAAGAGTTGCATACAATTGAAGCGACTTAGCATGCACATCTCAGGAAATATCTCTACAAGCTACACCCACTAGGGACATGTCCATTCTAATTTTTCTGGGATAGCTTGCAGAGCTTTTTCTTCTTCTTGGATCCACTGCCCCTGCTGGCAGCAGCCTCTTCAGGTCCACTGCTGAGTGGCTCCTCCTGGGAAGAGCATTTCTTCTTTTACTTGGGGATGCTCTTGTTTCCTGACTCTCCAGTGTCACTGACTGGTTCCACTCTGCGGAAAGATTTCTTCCTCTTGGAAGGACTTCCACTGCCAGCTGTCTTTTAAAGATCACTACTAACCAGCTCCTTCTTGAAAAAAGATTTCTTTTCCTTGGGCTTGGAGAAGGAGCCAGATGAGTCTTCCATTCCATTCTCCTGAAGAGCCTCCTGGGGGTTTTGCTTTTTCTTCTTTTGGGGTCTTTCACTTGTCTCCTCACATTACTCCAGGTTAGTACTGCTGTTTCTGGAAGATGCCAAAGCATCACGGCCAGTCTTTTTTTTTCCCTTCTTCAAGTATTTCTTCTCTTGTTTCTCCAGCTTCCTAGTAATCTCAGCAGCCACTTCTCCTGCACAAACCTTTGCCTCCTTCATGACATCCAGTTTCTTTCATGATATCTCTCCAGTTTCATAACAGGACAGCAGCTTCTCAACTTGTTCTTGGAGCTTCTCCCCAAATACACGGGTGAATTCCTCAGAAAAACAATTCTTGAGGCAACACTGCATTTATTTGTCAAATATTGGGTGATGTGGTATTTGTTTTTGGCAGCTGCTTTTGTTTTATTTTGACTTATTTTATAGCCCTGTGATTATGTAGTTTTCCTACTCTACCTCTGGCAGGGTGGGTACATTTAATTTTGAGGTGAAGAGTTAGTCAGCTCATTCATTTCAAACTCATAAACCACATTTTCTAAAAGACTTTACCAATGCTGAAGCTAATATACTTATTTTTATCTGTCTGATTTCTGTATTTATTTCCTAATTAGTTCTTAATTCATGAAGAAATGAGGAGCTTTACATATGAACTTCACAAACTTACGTGTAGAACATGTCACTTCTGATTGTACCTTGAGAGAGCAGTTCTTGTTTCTTAGCTATGTTTTCCATGTAATTTACCATCCACACTTGGATGCTTAAGAATAAAATGACACACTATCAAAAATTAACCAACTTTTCTAGAATATCGCATTAGGTAGCTTTGCTACATAAAGACTAATTATATGGCTTGAATCAACAGTGATACATCATTCTCTGTGGGTTGGCTAAGTGGTTCTCCCAGCTACGGCAGTTTTCCTAGTCTGGGAAAAGTAGTCCAGATGATGAAAGGTGGTCACATTTATGTGTCTAAGCAGATGTGGACAGGCCTCCCTTGGTTGGAACTCCTCTGCTCATTGTGGTCTCGTCCTCTAGTAGGATATACCATCCATTTTCACAGGACAGTCCCAGGTTTCAGAGGAGCAAGAGAGGACAAATCCTAAAGCATAAGCACTTTAAAAATCTGCTTCTTTTCTAGGTCTCACTGTTCAAAACAAGTCACACAGCCAAACCCAATGTTCATCAGATACAACCTACCAAAGCTATCCTCAGTTGTCTCCTGGAGCTGCATCTGGTATGTTGAAAGATGCAGCCCCTACACTACATATAACTTATTCAATTGAATAGAAGCCTGAATCATATCCTTTGATTAGAAATAAAACTGAAAGTTTCAGTCTTGGGGTATTTATAATATCACAGTCAACAAACTTATGCTCAAGGAATTTCACATTTTGAGTTTCAATAAGTTAGATTTTTTTTAACATTAATTTTTTTTTATTGTAACAAATTCAAAAAGACTTTACTTTAAAATATTGTGTTGGTTTTGCCATACACTGACATGAATCCTCCATGGGTGTACATGTGATTCCCTTCCAGATTACCCCTCCCGCCTCCCTCTCGATTCCATCCCTCTGGGTTTTTCTGGTGCACCAGCCCCCAAAACTCTGCATTACTCATCAAACCTGGGCTGGTGATTCGTTTCACATATGATAATTTACATGCTTCAACGCCATTCTCCCGTATGATCCCACCCTCGCCCTCTCCCGTAGAGTCCAAAAGACTGTTCTATACATTTGTGTCTCTTTTGCTGTCTTGCATACAAGGTTATCGTTACCATCTTTCTAAATTCCATATATATGCATTAGTTAACTTGTTATTGTTTTTCTGTCTGGCTTACTTTTCTCTGTATTATAGGCTTCAGTTTCATCCACCTCATTAGAACTGATTCGAATGTATTCTTTTTTATGGCTGAGTAATCTTCCATTGTGTATATGTACCACAGCTTCCTTATCCGTTAGTTTGCTGATAGACATCTAGGTTGCTTCCAAGTCCTGGCTATTGTAAACAGTGCGGCAATGAACATTGGGGTACATGTGTCTCTTTCAATTCTGGTTTCCTCAGTGTGTATGCCCAGCAGTGGGATTGCTAGGTCATATGGCAGTTCTATTTCCAGTTTTTTAAAGAATCTCCACACTGTTCTCCATAGTGGCTGTACTAGTTTGCATTCCCACCAACCGTGTAAGAGGTTTCCCTTTGCTCCACATCCTCTCCAGCATTTATTGCTTGTAGACATTTGGATGGCAGTCATTCTGACTGGTGTAAAGTGTTACCTCATTGTGGTTTTGATTTGCATTTCTCTGAAAATGAGTGATGTTGAGCATCTTTTCATGTGTTTGTTAGCCATTTGTATGTCATCTTTAGAGAAATGTCTGTTTAGTTCTTTGGCCCACTTTTTGATTGGGTCGTGGATTTTTCTGGAATTGCGCTGTAAGAATTGCTTGTATATTTTGGGGATTAATTGTTTGTTGCTTCGTTTGCTATTATTTTCTCCCATTCTGAAGGCTGTCTTTTCACCTTGCTTATAGTTTCCTTTGTTGTGCAGAAGCTTTTAATTTTAATTAGGTCCCATTTGTTTATTTGTGCTTTTATTTCCAATATTCTGGGAGGTGTGTCATAGAGGATCCTGCTTTGGTTTATGTCAGAGAGTGTTTTGCAATGTTTTCTTCTAGGAGTTTTATAGTTTTTGGTCTTATGTTTAGATCTTTAATCCATTTTGAGTTTATTTTTGTGTATGGTGTTAGAAAGTGTTCTAGTTTCATTCTTTTACAAGTGGCTGTCCAGTTTTCCCAGCACCACTTGTTAAAGAGATTGTCTCTTCTCCATTGTATATCCTTGCCTCCTTTGTCAAAGATAAGGTGTCCATAGATGTGTGGATTTATCTCTGGACTCTCTAGTTTGTTCCACTGATCTATATTTCTGTCTTTGTGCCAGTACCATACTGTCTTGATGTCTGTGGCTTTGTAGTATAGCCTAAAGTCAGGCAGGTTGATTCCTCCAGTTCCATTCTTCTTTCTCAAGATTGCTTTGGCTATTTGAGGTTTTTTGTATTTCCATACAAATTATGAAATTATTTGTTTTAGTTCTCTGAAAAAGACCATTAGTAGCTTGATAGGAATTGCATTGAATTTATAGATTGCTTTGAGTAGTATACTCATTTTCACTATATTGATTCTTCTAATCAATGAACACGGTATATTTCTCCATCTATTTGTGTCCTCTGATTTCTTTCATCAGTGTTTTATAGTTTTCTATATATAGGTCTTTTGTTTCTTTAGGTAGATATATTCCTAAGTATTTTATTATTTTCATTTCGGTGGTGAATGGAATTGTTTCCTTAATCTCTGTCTCTGTGTTCTCATTGTTAGCATATAGGAATGCAAGGGATTTTTGTGTGTTGATTTTATATCCTGCAACTTTACTATATTCATTGATTAGTTCTATTAATTTTCTGGTGGAGTCTTTAGGGTTTTGTATGTAGAGAATCATGTTGTCTGCAAACAGTGAGAGTTTTGTTTCTTCTTTTCCAATCTGTATTCCTTTTATTTCTTTTTCTGCTCTGATTGTTGTGGCCAACACTTCCAAAACCATGTTGAATAGTAGTAGTGAAAGTGGGCACCCTTGTCTTGTTCCTGACTTTAGGGGAAATGTTTTCAATTTTTCATCATTAAGAATAATGTTTGCTGTGGGTTTGTTATATATAGTTTTATTGTGTTGAGGTATGTTCCTTCTATTCCTGCATTTTGGAGGGTTTTTTTTTATCATAAATGCATGCCTAATTTTGTCAAAAGTCTTCTCTACATCAGTTGAAATAATCATGTGGTTTTTATTTTTCAATTTGATAATGTGGTGTATTACATTAATTGATTTGTGGATATTGAAGAATCCTTGCATCTCTGGGATTAAGCATACTTGGTCATGATGTATGATCTTCTTAATGTGTTGTTGGATTCTGTTTGCTAGAATTTTGTTAAGGACTTTTGATTCTATGTTCATCAGTAATATTGGCCTGTAGTTTTCTTTCTTTTTCTTTTTTCTTTTTTTGTAGCATCTTTGCCAGGTTTTTGTATTAGGGTGATGGTGGCCTCATAGAATGAGTTTGGGGGTTTACCTTCCTCTGCAAATTTTTGGAAGAGTTTGAGTAAGATAGATGTTAGCTCTTCTCTAAATTTTTGGTAGAATTCAGCTGTGAAGCCATCTGGTCTTGGGCTTTTGTTTGTTGGAAGATTTCTGATTACAGTTTCAATTTCCATGCTTGTGATGGGTCTGTTCAGATTTTCTATCTCTTCCTGGTTTACTTTTGGACAGTTGTACTTTTCTAAGAATTTGTTCATTTCTTCCAAGTCGTTCAGTTTATTTCCATATAGTTGCTGATGATAGTCTCTTATGATCCTTTGTACTTCTGTGTTGTCTGTAGTGATTTGTCCATTTTCATTTCTAATTTTGTTGACTTGGTTTTTCTCCCTTAGTTTGTTGATGAGTCTAGCTAATCGTTCGTCAATTTTATTTATCTTCTCAAAGAACAAGCTTTTGGCTTTGTTGATTTTTGCTATGGTCTCTTTTGTTTCTTTTGCATTTATTTCTGCCCTGACTTTTAAGATTTCTTTCCTTCTACTAACCCTGGGGTTCCTCATTTCTTCCTTTTCTAGTTGCTTTATGTGTAGAGTTAGGTTATTTATTTGACTTTTTTGTTGTTTCTTGAGGTAAGCCCATTGCTATGAACCTTCCACTTAGCACTGCTTTTACAGTGTCCCTTAGGTTTGGGGTTGTTGTGTTTTCATTTTCATTCATTTCTATGCATATTTTGATTTCTTATGTGATTTGTTTGTTTGCTCAGCCTCCATATGTAGGAATTTTTAATAGTTTTTCTCCTGCAATTGACATCTAATCTTACTTCATTTTGGTCAGAAAAGATGCTTGGAATGATTTCAATTTTTTTTATATTTACCAAGGCTAGATTTATGGCCCAGGATGTGATCTATTCTGGAGAAGGTTCCGTGTGCACTTGAGAAAAAGATGAAATTCATTGTTTTGGGGTGAAATGTCCTATAGATATCAATTAAGTCTATCTGGTCTATTGTATCATTTAGAGTTAGTGTTTCCTTGTTAATTTTCTGTGCAGTTGATCTATCCATCAGTGTGAGTTGGGTATTAAAGTCAACCACTATTATTGTGGTATTGTTAATTTCTCCTTTCATATTTGTTAGCATTTGCCTTACATATTGAGACACTCCTATGTTGGGTGCATATATATTTATAATTGTTATATCTTCTTCTTGGATTTATCCTTTGATCATTATGTTATGTCCATCTTTGTCTCTTTTCACAGTGTTTGTTTTAAAGTCTATTTTATCTGAAATGAGTATAGCTACTCTTGCTTTCTTTTGGTCTCTATTTGCATGAAATGTCTTTTTCCAACCCTTCACTTTCAATCTGTATATGTCTCTTGTTTCCAGGTGGGTCTCTTGTAGACAACATATATAGTGGTCTTGTTTTTGTATCGATTCAGCCAGTCTTTGTCTTTTGGCTGGGACATTCAACCCATTTACTTTTAAGGTAATTATTGAAAAGTATGATTCCATTGCCATTGATTTTATTGTTTTGGGTTTGCGATTATACACCCTATCTCTCTGTTTCCTGTCTAGAGAAGATCCTTTAGCATTTGTTGGAGAGCTGGTTTCGTGGTGCTGAATTCTCTCAGCTTTTGCTTGTCTGTAAAGCTTTTGATTTCTCCTTGAACTTTTAATATTACTAGGCACAGTAATCTGAATTGTAGATTATTTTCTTTCATCACTTTAAGTATGTCCTGCCATTTCCTTCTGAAGCGTTTCTATTGAAAGATCGGCTGTTATCCTCATGGGATTCCCCTTATGTGTTATTTGTTGTTTTTCCCTTGCTGCTTTTGTGTTTGATCTTTGTTAATTTGATTAATATGTATCTTGGGTGTTTTGCCTTGGGTTTATCCTGTTTGGGACTCTCTGGGTTTCTTGGACTTGGGTGACTATTTCTTTCTCCATTTTAGGGAAGTTTTCAACTATTATCTCCTCAAGTATTTTCTCATGGTCTTTCTTTTTGTCTTCTTCTTCTGGTACTCCTATGATTCAAATGTTGGTGCATTTAACACTGTCCCAGAGATCTCTGAGGTTGTCCTAATTTCTTTTAATTCTTTTTTCTTTTTTCCCTCTGTTTCATTTATTTCTACCATTCTATCTTCTACCTCACTTATCCTATCTTCTGCCTCAGTTATTCTACTGTTGGTTCCCTCCAGAGTGTTTTTGACCTCATTTATTGTATTATTCATTATATTTTGACTCTTTTTTATTTCTTCTAAGTCCTTCTTAAACCTTTCTTGCATCTTCTCTATCCTTGTCTCCAGGTTATTTACCTGTAACTCCAATTTGTTTTCAAGATTTTGGATTATTTTCACTATCATTATTCACCATTCTTTATCAGGTAGATTCCCTATTTTTTCCTCTTTTGTTTGGTTTGGAGGGCATTTATCCTGTTCTTTTTCCTGTTGGGTATTTCTCTGCCTTTTCATATTGTTTATATTGCTTTGTTTGGGGTGGCCTTTCTGGATTCTGGCAATTTGTGTTACCTCTTTATTGTGGAGGTTTCTCCCTGTAGGTGGGGTTGAACAGGTGGTTTGTCAAAGTTTCCTGGTTGGGGAAGCTTGTGTCAGTGTTCTGGATTCTACTCTCTGGAGAGCAATGAAGTGGCCAGTAAAGAGATTTGAGATGTCAGTGGGTTTGGTGTGACTTTGGGCAGCCTGTATATTGAAGCTCAGGCCTATGTTCCTGTGTTGCTGGAGAATTTGTGTGGTTTATCTTACTCTGGAACTTGTTGGCCTTTGGGTGGTGCTCAGATTCAGTGTAGGTATGGAGGTGTTTGATGAGCTCCTATCGATTAATGCTTCTTCAATTCAGGATTTCTCCTTTGTTCTCAGGATTTGGGCTTAGGCCTCCTGCCTCTGGTTCTCAGTCTTATTCTTACAGTAGCTTCAGCACTTCTCCATCTATACAGCACCAATGGTAGAACATTTAGGTTAATGATGAAAAGTTTATCCACAGTGAGGGACACCTGGAGAGGTACACAGAGTTACATGGAGAGGAGAAAAGGTAGGAGAGAGATAGAGGTGACCAGAAGGAGAAGAGGAGAATCAAAAGTGGAAAGAGCAATCTAGCCAGTGATCACTTACCTATGTGCTCTCCACAGTCTGGATCCCTCAGAGATGTTCACAGAGTTATACCGAAAAGAGAAGAGGGAGGAAGGAGACAGAGGTGGCCAGTGGGAGAAAAGGGGAATCAAAAGGAGAGAGACAGATCCAGCCAGTAATCAGTTACCTAAGTGTTCTTCACAACTTGTAACACTCTACGTGATTCACAGAGTTGGTAGGGAAAAAAGGGGGGAGGGGAGAGATAGAGGTGACCTGGTGGAAAAGAAGAGTCAAAATGGGGAGACAGCAATCAAGCCAGTGATCTCCCTCCCAAGTAAAACTGGGTACTTAAGATTAGGTTCTTAAAGATATAAAGTTGATAACAAATACTAAAAAGCAAAGATTAAAAATCTAGAGTAAAGATTAGATTCTCAAAAATACAATTTGAAAAAAGAAAAAGAGGAAACAAACAAACAAGTGAACAAAAAACCAAGAAAAACAGAGTCACAAAAATTATTACATATATATATATATATGTATATGTATATATATATATATATATATATATATATATATGAAATTAGCTTAGAAAAAGAGGGTCTTCTTTTTTGGCTAGGTAATAGAAGGGTATAAAAATGAAAATCAAAGGAGTAATAAGATACTTAAAAATTTAAAAAAGCCTAAAAATAATAATAATAAAAAAGTTTTAAAATTAAAAAAATGATAATAGTAAAAGTATATCTAGGGCATTCTCTGGAGCTGTTGCAGACAGTGTGGAGTCAGTTCATTTTCAGATAGTTCCTTGGCCTGGCTTATACTTCTCAAGGTCTATAGGCCATCTTCCTAAGTAGTCAGTGCTAACTGCCAACTACAGAGATTTAATCTGTTACTCCTAAAGTGGTTCCCTCTGATTTTTTTGGCTTCTTCTGCTTGCTGGTCTCTTCAGTGTCTATTTCCTGCCCTGACACAAGGTGGGGTGTGGTGGTGGTGGTCACTTTTTAAACTCACTTGTTTAGTCGTGCTGTGGGGAGGGAGGAACACTGCAAACAGATATCACTGGCTGCTCACAGTGGTTCAGCCACACTGGGGTTTGTCCCTGCTCACGGAATGTGTGCTTTCCCAGTCCACACTGCTCAGGCTCTAGGTCGCTGCGCTGGGAGCTGCCTGAGGTGGGCCCTTGGCGTTGCCTGCACTTCCCAGGTCTGAGCAGCCCAGCGCGGCTGGGGGCTGTGACTTCTCCATGCCCCCATCCCAGCCCCTGGCTTTTCTGGGTGTGCAACTGGATGTGCCTTCTCAGGTGTGTGGAAAGCTGATCTTTGGCAGCAACCGTCCAGAATCCCAAGAAGTCTTGGTTAGCAATGAAGTCTACTTGCAGTTTGGTAGAGGATGCCTCTGGGGTCGCGATTGCCCCGAGGCTCCAGCTGCCCTTGCCTGCCTGTCTCAGGCAGGGGATCGGCCGGTCCATAGCCCACAGCGGACTAGCTCCGCTCAGTCCTTTGTCCTGTGCGCTGGCCTGGCAGTGGCTCTTCTCAGGAAAGCTATTCTATAGTCTAGGTTGCTATCTCAGGCTAGTTTCCTTGGGTTGCCCTAGGGTTGTTCAGTCCCAGTCCTTACTCAAAGCAGTGCAGCCCGCCGCTCCCTGACCAGTCCGTGCTTGCTAGTGGGGGATGGGGCATCTGGGCTGCTCCTCCGCTGGGAGTTGCAGTTAGGTATGTAATCTGTGGGGTTTAATAATTTATTTATTTTTGCTCCCAGTTATTTTGCCCTCTGAGATTCCAAGACTCACCACAGATCCACTGGAGAAAGTGTTTCCTGGTGTTTGGAAACTTCTGTCTAAGACTCCCTTCCTGGGACATATCTCCGGCCCTACCTCTTTTGTCTTTTTATTTTTTATATTTTGTCCTACCTCCTTTCAAAGACAACGGGCTGCCCTTCTTGGTGCATGATGTCCTCTGCCAGCATTCAGAAGTTGTTTTGTGGATTTTGCTTGGTGTTTAAATATTCTTTCGGTGTATTTGTTGGGGTGAAAGTGGTCTCCCTGTCCCATTCCTCCACCATCTTAGGACTGCCTCCTCAATAAGTTAGATGAACTTTGTTTCACAGTCTACTCTTAACAGACTGGCAGAAATTTGAAAACTCATGATATTCTAACTTCCTCTTGTACTGATGTGTGAAATTGTTGGAATTTCACAAAGTACAGGTTATTTGGGAAAGCCCTCTGCTAGCTCAGTGTGGTTATCACTGAGATAGACAAACAATGTCTCCTGGCATGGATCTCTGGGGTCTACTCTTTCTGATGTTTTCATTCAAGTTTGGGGCACAGGAAATTGTATGATTTTGGTAACCTTGGCTTATGGTTGTACCTCTTCTCTCTTGGGTGCATTATTTGGTCATTTATTCTTTAAAATGTTGCTTCCTCCTTTGGAGAGCTGCCACAATCAAAGAACAAAATACTGTTTCTTCTGAAATTATTGAACTTTTTACACTTTCCAGCTCAGAGGAATTTAAAATCTGTTTCTGTTCTGCAGAAAATATCTCTATTCAAACTCTGTTCTCTCCAGTAGATTTAGAATTTCCTGGTGGAGGTAAAAGTAAGTCTTTATGTTTTTCAATGTGTTAGCTGAGCAATTTACTTTTATTTTATTTTAATTTATTGTGGAAAGAACACTTAACATGACATCCACCCTCTTAAACATAAAAGTGTACAGTATATTATTGTTGACAAAAGGAACAATATTTTACAGCAGACCTATAGAATCTATCCATCTTGCTTTATTGAAACTTTATGCCTGTTGACTAGTCATTTCCTATTTCCTGCTTCCTGTTAGCTTCTGGCAGCCATCACTACACTCTTTGATTCTATGAATTTGATTATTTTAGATAAATCATATAAGTGGAATCATGCAGTATTGGCCCTCTTGGCTTATTTCACTTACTATAATATTCTCAAGGATCATTCATGCTGTCCCATATTTCAAAATTTCCTTATTTGTTTACAGCTGAATAGTAACTCATTGTATATACATTTCACACTTAAAAAAATGCATTGTTGACACTTCCTAATTGCCAATATTTATTCATTTTTCCTAAGGAAATCTCGTGTGTGTGTGTGTGTGTGTGTGTGTGAAATTAACTCTTTTATTGCATATTGATAGAACAATACAGTGATTATTTTTATTTCTTTGACTGTTTACTCACATAATTTCCTTTCTTACAACTGAGAAATTTCTTGACTTATTGGTCATGGAGATGACAGGGACTATTCACCTTGTATCTCTCTTTAAAATATTAATTTAAATATACTAGAAACCACTTTAGACAAGCATATATTCAGCCAATCAGAACACTGCCCTTGAATTTTGATTCATGATCTGGTGAAACCAAGAGCCAGAACCCAAGAAAAGTACATATTGATGTTGCACAGAGACAGCTGTGTAGAGGACATCCCGATTTTAGAGCAGTTGCAGAAATGGTGAGATTGACAATACACGTCTTACTGTAACATTAGTAGTAGAAGATAATGTGTCTAGGGGTCACCAGTGGCAATAGCTGGATATTTACTGAAATGATTCTAAAGTGCAATTTGGCTGTAATTCTGGCAGCATAGTGCCTGAAACTATTTCCCTAGCTGTGTCAATTTTTCTGAAGACACCACCAAGGTCTTACACTGCAATAAATCTCTCTTTTGCTTAATCACTGATAGTTTATTTTTCTTGAAATTTAGGTCATTTGATGAATCAAATAAATATTTCAGGCATTTGGTCTATCACCTTTGAAACCTAAACGCATATTTGAAAACCTTTTTAATATTGACTTTTTCCTCTTAGCATCCCAACAGCGCCACTTGGGAAAGAATGAAACCTAAGCCTACACAAATAAACACGTTTTCTTCTTGAATATCAATACAAAAATGAAATGCCTGGGCCCTTAATACCAGTGGTGGTAGTCAACCACTTAACCACCAAGTAAATATTCTTTTAAATATTTCTATTAAAATACTTACCTATTTTCTAACTCTTCAGAAATCCTTTGGGTCTGATCATTGTTAGAACAGGCTTTCTAGTTTTCTTATGCACACTTTGGATTCACTATTATTTTCTACTAAATGCACATTTGTTTACATGTGCCCAAGATTGTTTCCCTTGCTTCAAACAATGACCTTAATTGATTATTGCTACAGATTAAACTGGGTCCCCCAAAATTCATGTCTTGGAGTCCTAATTTACAGTACTTTGGAATGTAACTTTTTTTGTAGATAGAGCCAGTCTATAAACAGATACTTATGTTAAAATGAGGCAATATGGTGGACTTTAATCCAATCTGAATGGTGTCCTTATAAGAAGAGGAAATCTTTACACATACTGAGATATCAGAAATGCTGATGCACAAAGGAAAGTCCAGTGTAAGGTCATGGTGAGAGGGTGACTTTCAAGTCAAAGCGAAAGACCTCAAGATAAATGAAACCTGCAGACACCTTGATCTTAGATTTCTAGGCTCTGAACTGAAATAAAATAAATTTCTATTGTTTGACCCATCCTGATGGTGCAGTTGGTAAAGAATCTGCCTGTCAGTTTAGGAGACACAGATTTAATCCCCAGCTTAGAAGATCCCCTGGAGGAGGAAGTGGCAACCCACTCCAGTATTCTTGCCTGGAGAATCCCATGGACAGAGGAGCCTGGCGAGCTATAGCCCAGGGCGTCACAGAGTCAAACACAACTGAGCAATTGAGCACACTGTAGCATCCAGCCTCTGGTATTTTGTTATAGCCACCCTAGCAATATTAAAACAATTGTAATAGAAATTTTTGTAGCAGAACATAATAATGTATTAATCACCTTGGTATGTTTTGATTTAGATCAGAAGGATACATTTTGTCAGAGGACTGGTAGAAAATTCAGGTTAGATCAATTCCAAAATTGATGAATGAGATGTATTGAAAGAATTTCAGTAGAAATAGTCTCCAAAGTTTTGTCTGCATAACCTGTTAGAAAAGGAGAAAAAGTTAGTGAGAAATAATGTGCTCAGCTGCTTCATTCATGTCTGTATTTTTGGGACCCCATGGACTGCAGCCTGCAAGTTTTCTCTGTTCATGAAATTTTCCCAGCAAGAATACTAAAGCGGGTTGCCATGCCCTTCTCCAGGATATCTTCCCAAACCTGGGATCTAACCTGCCTCTCCTGCATTGCAGACAGATTCTCTACTGCTGAGCCACCAGAGAAACACATAGGAGTAATACAATTGGTAAAAATAAACTTACAAAAAAAGGCAATTAAAAAAAGGACTAATTTTTTTTTTTTTTGTAGTGAAAGCCTGTTTAGTAAATTCAGAAGGAGAAAATGACAAAGGTGTGAATGCTGCGTTCCACGTTAGGAGCATAATCCAATAGTGTCATGAATTGTCTCCGTTTACTTCCCATTGGGAAAAACTTTTATAGGCTTCAGAGAAGAGCATAATCTGATAGTTTCATGAATTGTCTCTGTTTAGTTCTCATTGGGAAAATGTTATAGGCTCCAGAGAGGTGGCCATATGTTGAACTAATCCTCAATGATATCTATTATTAAGGAAGAGAAGAATTTTTGTGTGTGTGTGCACAATCAGCAATCTCTACTACAGATAGTAGATAGAGATTGTTATTCAACATATTTTTAGTTCTGATTCAGAGCATGAAGAAAATACTACCAAAGTTGTTTGAAAATAAAAAGCCAAGAAAACTCATACTCGATGCATTCAGGTAAAAAGTACAACTGCAGGATTAGAAATACAGAACTCCAGGAAATACAAAATATAAGAACTCCAGGATTAGACAGCTACGTTAGTTAACATAAAAGAAAGTTGCTCAGTTGTGTCCGTCTCTTTGTGACCCCGTGGACTGTAGCCTACCAGGCTCTTCAGTGCATGGGATTCTCCAGGCAAGAATACTGGAGTGGGTTGCCATTTCCTTCTCCAGGGGATCTTCCTGACCTAGGGATAGAACTCAGGTCTCCTGCATTGCAGGTAGACACTTTACCCTCTGAGTCACCAGGGAAGCCCAACATAAAATAGGCAACCAGCATTTGACAGCACTTGTGTGTAGGAAGAAAACTTCAATATATAAATTGGTTGGTTTAAAATTCAGTTTAGAAAATAAACAGCCTTTCTAAGGGCCCTATAAGCATGACTGTAATATCCCAGTACAACAGAAATGGGGAAAGACGTCAAGTGAACAAAAGTACTAAAAGAGTTGGAAGAATGGCAGATATTAGTCACTAAAATTATTTCCTTTTAGTTTTAGTGACTAAAGGAAATCACATTGGACAATGATCACTACCAAGTCTCCAATGAGAATGAATTAGAAGTGGGTATCAGAATTTCAATGAATAATAATTCTTTTAGAATGCTTTTTATTTCAAGTTTGATAAATCCTTTTGTCATTTTGATTAAATTCAAGGTTTTAATGTTCTCATTCAAGAATCTCAGTAGGATGAATCCTTTGTCACTTATAATCAAAATTATGTTATTCTAAGTGGGCAAGAGTAGGCCAACTTCCTTCTAGAATTTTATCTAAACAGGCTCATTTCCTCTAAGCTATATATTGGATCATTTCTTTCAATCCAATCAACTATGTAGTGATTAACAATGAAATATTTCATTTGATTTAATAAAAAATCTTATTAAAAACACTAGCATATTATGCACTATCAGAGATAAGTATGGGATATTTTCAATGTTTAACTTGTGTATATATACAGTGCATAATAATTTTTTAATATATAAATTAAAATGTCCATTTTTATATAGGATACAGTTTCTTTGGTGGGTAATAATATTATGAAGACAATAAAACTTGTCATAGCTATATGAATCTTAGGGGTCTTGTGTCACTAAATATTGGGTGACTTCTCCAGAGGGGTAGGTTCTCAAAGTCATCAGGATGCAATCACTTCCTCTGCAAATATAAGTGTTTGAGAATTTGAATGCTGTCCTATTACTAGATAGTTAAAATATACCTGCCTAACCAACTTGATCACGCACCATGTATATGTTAACTGGGGTTTTTATTATTATGAGAAATGAATCACACTCACAAAATTGTATTATATCATTACCCATGGATTGATTATGCTTTGTATGTCTTGAACATTTAATTGAGTTTGTTGATTTATGCCTAACAGTGAATTAGAAATCTCTTTCTATAATTCTATAAGTTTTGTTTTTTCCTCTCTAAGCAATGTGAAATGAAAATCTCAAAGATTTAATATATCATAAGCTTGTACAGATTATATATGCTTCAAATAAATACAGAAAATTTAAGTCTGATTACATTGATTAAACAAAAATTAGTAGGTTTAAGGTCCCATTGGAGGCAATAGACTTTTCTCTTTCCTACTGACAATTAATGTATCTAAAGCATTACTTTAAGTGGCATAGTAGTAATCTATTTTTAACAACTCCCCAACTTCCAATGTATTTGATGCAAGTATCCCTGAATTCTAAGGATATTCTCTGTAAACATCTCCTCAGACAACCAACATTTTTCTTTCTACCCTTCAAATATCTCCCTCCTCATTTAATAAATATCCCAAGTCCTACAAATAACATCATTTCCTTTTTCCTTTCAAAAGTTCAATAAATTCTAGCCTGTCACTTTAAAGAATATTGAAAAAAAAAAGTAAAGAGGAAAAATAGAAAATAGTCACATTTTTTCGTTCTTCCTCTTTGCGAAACTGTCAGTCTAAGTATTACTTAAGTTTTTATACCACTATTGGGTAGATGGAAGCTAGACAATAACTAAAAATGTAGGGACTGACATGCAACTTTTTCACAGTAGAAATGGTAATTGCATTTCTAATTGCCATTGTTTAGAGTCATGTTTGCTGAAGTGGTAGAAACTAGAAAAGTCTTTGAACATGATGCAGTTTGAGATCATCTCGTTAATCTAATCAACAGGCAAGGAAAAAGAGACTCTTGACAAAGGAAAATTTTTTAATTTAATTTTACCTTTAGCTCCTCATACCTGACAGCCATTTCGCTTGTACATTAGGAAACATAGTATGGTTTATGTGAAGTTGCTTGATAGGTACATCTCAGTGACTTCCCAGAGTCCCTTACTTAGGAGCCAACTTCTGCACTAGGAACACAAAGACTTAAAAGGGTTAGCCTACTTCCAGGGAGGCTTCGGATGCTATGGCTCCCTACTGCTCTATTGCTACTTCTCTACTCCCCCAACTATGGTCTTTCCCTGGTTCCTCCTGTTCTCCTTGTTTCCTACCACAACGTTAGCTTTACAGATGCTTCCATTCTACTTGAAATGGTCATTTTTTTTACTTCCTTAACCTCAGCTCTCATCTTGTGTATCGCTTTCTCAAGGATGCCTTCAGTAACCAATAAGAAGAAAGTCAAACTCCTATATTATAGACAAGGTCATAGTTACATCTTTAACTTTTAGGGATGCCTGTTTTATTCATACTCATTTTTCTCATTAGTCTCTTCCCAGGGCCTAGCATACTACTGGGTAATATGAAGGAAGTTATTTAGTGTTTTGAAAGAATGATCAGCACATTTCATATCTACCTATGTAACAAGATAGACAAAGATGATGAATGATCCAGACATATAATACTGGGATGTGTCAAGTGGGATTATGGTTTACAACAACAGCAACAAAAAACTTTATTCTCCTCTACTTTATTCATATTACTTGTCCAAGCTCAATCTATTGTGAGGCTAATTTTCTCTCATGATTTGTATTTTTGAGCAGAACCTCTAATTTTTCTGGATACTCAGATAATAAAATCTCTTATAGTCACTCCAAGAAATAAATGCAGTCTCAATCAAGAAATTAAAGTATCGCATTATATATAATAGAGTCTAAAATTCACTTAAAACTTCTCTCCTTTAACTATGACGTAAGTTAGTGGGATCCTGGGGTGGAAAGGGGGTGTCTGATAGGCTTCTTCTCTTTGTCCCTGATTGATGTTTTTGTTCTCAATTTTATAAAAAAAAGAAAAAATAAAAAACCAAGTCTAAATATTCTCTAGTCCTTTCAAGTTTGAAAAAGGAGAGTAGGGAAGATAAGGGGCTGGAGACATCTAATTGGATGGGAATTTCTTAGTGTTAGGTCCCTTGTCTGTACTTGGGAGTTTTAAAGTATATTAATTCCTAGATATGAAGTTTTAGAGACTCTAAGGAATTCTCTGTAGGTGAGACTATGCCATCTGCACTTCTGTGATATGACTGATGATTATTTTGGACACAGTTATGCATATTATCTTTTAATCTTTGTTCTTTGAAGTTCGTCTTGCAGGAAAACATCCCAGACTTTCATTCTTAAAAAAGAAGATAATCAATTTTACTTTTAAAAAAGATAAATGCTGCTGATAGTGGAACAAAACTCTTTTATGATATGTCTGAAATTTCTCTCTTGGACACAAATTATTTGAGATCTATTTTGTTACTTTTTAAAAATCTAGGCTATTTTGAGACTTCCTGAAATAACTAGCTCTACCTCCAGTTTTCCCCTGACAGGAAGAGGTTTGCTGTTGATCTTCTCCAGCACTGTCCCTTTTAACAGATTAAGCTATGACAGACTACAATAAAAGGTTCTTCTCTCTTCCATGAGCTATAGTTTATCATCAAAACGCTTGTGATGTAACACGTTATATGTATTGTTACTATTTAGTTGCTAAATCGTGTCTGACACTTTTGCAACTCCATGTACTATAGGCAAGAATACTGGAGTGGTTTGCCATTTCCTTCACCAGAGTATTTTCCTGATCCAGGGATCCAACCGGCATCTCCTGCATTGGCAGGTGGATTCTTTTACTAATGAATCACCAGGGAAGTTCATATTATATACATACAAATACTTAAAATATATATAATATGAACAACATGATTTAGCAAATTAATTATATTTATATATATCATATATTTTCCTTTGGCTTAAGAGTTCAAAACTTTGAATACATACATCAAATTTAGAAAATTGACCCTATATACATTATTTCCTTCATTTCCTCTCAGGAATCATTTTTGTGATTCTAATTGGATGTACATATTTTTCTCCTGATTAAAAATATGCCATGTAATTTTTTGAAATGTACTCTAAACAGAGCCATCCAAGAAGTTTCTTCCAACTACTAGAAACATACTTGTGAATATGATGGAATCAAGAGAGAAAGGGAAGGGTATGTCCAACTGAATGCAGAGTTCTGGAGAATAGCAAAGAGAGATGAGAAAGCCTTCTTAAAGAAACAGTGCAAAAAAATAGGGAGAAACTAAGATGGCGGAGGAATAGGACGGGGAGAACACTCTCTCCCCAACAAATATACCAAAAGAACTTTTAAAGGCCGAGCAAACCCCAAAAAACAGGAACTGAATGCTGGCAGAGGACATTGGGCATCTGGAGAGGCGACCCATTGCCGACGTGAGGAGGTAGGACAAAAGAAAGAAAAGAAAAAAAAAAGTAGAGGGAGAGACAAAGAGCTGGGGACGGGTTCCGTCCCAGAAGGGGAGGCTGAAATAAAGAGGAAAAAAAAAAAGAGGAGAAAGGTTTCCGAATACCAGGGAGCATTCTCTCTGGCAGATCTGCGGTGGATCTTGGAGAGCAATATAGCTGAGAGCAGAAGCAGATTAATAGCTAAGCCCTGCAAGGTTCGTCTCTGGCTACAAGGAACAGCCGAGCGGCAGGGCGCCCCACCCCCCACTAGTTGAAGCGGACTGCTCCTGCTCAGGGAGGGGCGGCCGCGAGCTCAGGGAACGGAGCAGCCTGAGGGACCTAACCTCCCAGGAAAAGCACCCCCTCCCCCAGGCCCGTGCACAGAACAAAGGGCGGTGAGGAGGAGAGGCTGGGTAGCTTCGGGCTGCGGACCAGCCCAGCCCCCGCCTGAGAGCAGTGGGCATAACCCAGCCCCCGGGAGGCTAACCAAGACTTCTGGGGATTCTGGACGGATCGGTGCTGTATACACCTTAGAAGGAGTGCTCAGCTGCACGAGCAGCCGGGCAGGGGGAGAGGAGAAGCCCCACTCCCCAACTGTGCTGGGCGGACGACAGAGAGCCTGAGCAGAGGGGGCGGGGAAGCCCTCTCACCAGGAGCAGGGCAAACTCCAAAGCGCTGAATAGACACTTAAAAGACCAGCAGACAGAAGACTCTAGCAGAGCGAACAGCTTTGAAACAGACAGGAGAAGCAAATTAAAGCCCTGCAGGTGGCGCTAACTGCATAGAAAGGAGTCTACAGACTGTGAGAAGGAGAAGCCGGACCAGGGAATCATCTGAAAATCTACAGACCCTTCCCTTCACCTAATGCACCAGCACCAGAGAAAGCCTTCATTATAACTGTACTAGGAAC